>DWDU01000026.1:0-30660 GCA_018245575.1 Jemadia suekentonmiller | reverse complement strand
TGACAAGTACATTAAGCGCTTCTTTATTTTTAAATATAATAAATTGGTAACTTTTTGACCAATACGTATTGAACTGCAAATTCAAGGTAACTTACATCATATCCAATACACTTAATGTCGTTTTGTTGCGCAGTAAGTATACAGAGAGAAAGCGACTTGCGCACGTGGTCACATGTTTTATCTGTCTATGAGTGGATACTTGGCTAGAGGGCTACTGCGGACGTGCCAGCGTAATTAAAAGTCGATGTACTCACATGTTGTCTATGTGATATACATCTGAAAGAATCAATCAATTATTTAATATATTAATAAATTTAGGCCTCAGAATATTTCGTTTCGGGGTAAAACACATGTCGGAAATGGTACGTATGACAGTGTAACTGCCATGCAGCCGCTGGTGGTGTTTGTGGAAAATTAGGCGGTTCATTACGATGTCGCTCGGAGACAAATGTCGCCGAGTGCCGGAGACATGTGTACCCTTGTGTACAAAGGGGCTAAATGCGAATATTAATACTGAAGTCAATCTGAATCAAAAAGCGATTTGCCATTATTATATAGTTAGATACGTGCAATAAATTAAATCGTGTGCAGTTTGCCTAACGCCGAAAATATACGGCATAAGCTTCGGACGCGCGAGTAATCGGAATAAGGCAATAGACGTAACAACCCAACCGGCTCTCGTCAGTTTTGAAATTTCCGTGACTGTGCAACGCATTGTGTCCGGTTGGAACGAAATATCCAATGGTTTTCTTATTGTTAACATTGTGTCAGCTCTCAGCTTAGTTGAGGCTTTAATAGATATCTCAAACAAAACAACAGATTTCTGATACTAGAAAATTGTTTTGCAACCGCCATAAGGCACGATCATTCCAATTTTTATTAGTTAACATAAGAATTGTCACTGTTCCTTCTAACGTAATGCTTAAATATAATATCATTGTTTGAACATTTCCTGCTATTTAGAAAATTAGCAAGAGCTTAAAATAAAATATAGTTGTTTTAAAAATATGTATAAATATAGGGTTAGTAGTTGAGCACAGATTGTATAAATTAATTAATAAATAATATGTGATTGTAAACTAAAATATAGTGAAGAAAAATCATTTGTCAGACGAGTAGCTGAATGAATACGTGTGGATCAAAGTGTATAATAAAAAATAGCCTGTAATCCCCGAGGAGGGTGGCATAATTTATTGCAACATACGTTTTTATTTTCAAATGTCAAAATAATTTTTTTTTGAAATGAAATACACTTTTATATAACACTAAAATAAAAATACCATAAAATAAAAACAAAAGATTCGAACGATCAAACCTAGAAAACTTTGCATTGCAATCCGATATAATTGTTTACTGTTGTGGGAAATTAATCATCAATTTAAAACATTAGCATGTGTTTGGAATAGACTAATACAATAATAAGAAATATTGTCGAAAATATACTTGAAGTAGCTAGTCCTCATTATGATATTATAATCATGTTATAGTTTATTATAATCATCTTGTGATCAGTCATAATAAAATATTAAATAAGCAACGAGAATGTGCACCTCATTATAAATTTACGGGTATAAAATATATAATTGGCACGTGGGATAAATTCACGAATGATTTTTCGGGAGAGCCCAATTAGTCTCGGACAACCCGGTCCTGTTCCGTGAGCTCTATCCGATCCCAGCAAGGTTGCAGGCGACACAAGGTAAACATGATGCGAGCTAAGCCGGCACATAATTTAATCATTATTATATAACGAATAAAGATAATGACAGACATACTTTTATTTATTTTCAAGTTATAAAACCTCCGATCACTCAACAACAGTAGCCAAGGTTGAAAATTATTTTTACAGTCATGATATCGATTTCACGGCGCAACTACACTTTCACTATTTTCAATACAGGTAGGTACATATTTTATTACATTGCAAACTATTTTTAATGTAAGCAACAATTTTATTAATAGCTAGAGCATGATATTATTACGAACACTTCTACGCGAATAGAGATATTTGGTGTAGGCCCTTCACGGGTGGAGCAGGCGGCGCGCGGCGTTACGACTAAATAATAATAACATAGCAATAATAGCAATATCATTTGGAACCTGTGTTAGAATTGCAAGTTACTGTAACATACCTACGCAATATTAAATCGCGGTATGAACGCCAGAATTATATTTGATTCGAAACAAGAGATCTAATGCAAATTCAAATATAATTTGCTGCTGCTTATGAGACATCACTGAAGTTTTATTTCAATTATCGCACTGATACCCAAGAAAGGATAACTGATGGAGTAGGCGAGTGCTGTGGTGAAGATCCGGGTCAGCAAACGTAGTGTACGATGATCTGAACAGGTGGAATGACGATCTGTGCGGGCAACAATTGTTTGCTCACGAAGGCGTATGTTGGTTGTGTTGATAGCTCGGGAGGTTGAAGTTGGTATTGTTTGTGCATCTCGTGCACTATTCCACACTATTATATTTAGTACACATTGAGAAACATATTAAAAAGTTTCCACTGCGTTTGCAAAGTGTGTAATATGAATGACGCAAATTGTAAAATATACGTACATATATTAATTAACAAAATAGATGAAAATCTCTACGTAAATATAATGTAATCGTACGTAATATTGCAATTATGATGTACTGTTGCAGCCGAACCATCGGTGGTCCTGACGTAGTTGTGGATTGCAAACGATTTGTACAGTTGAGCAAGGTCTGGCGCGACCGGCACTTTGATACGTGGCTACTGGGGGTACATTTTGAGCGTTCTCGTGCTCTGGACAGCAGGTCGCTCCTTGAAGCGAGACATGGCTTAAAACATCCAACAAATGGTTTTGTTAATCCATAATGGAGTAGTGGGGTGCATGAAAGGAACCTCCTCGAACGGCGACTGTGTCTAATTAAGAACACATACTGCCCGGCGCATCCTGGACATTGCGACTAATCCTTTCAGCACGACGGCTGAGCACTCACTATCAGCTATCGACTCGGCGAAGAAGAAGACTGGAGTAATGTGATGGAGTACGCTCCAGGCCTCTCGCAGTTGTGGGAGAGACCATTGTTCAGCACGAGGAGATAAAAAGGATTAATTCTTACGCTCTCTTCCATGGGATGTATAACATGTTACGTGAGTCGTGCGAGTGTTACACTTGTCTGCAAAGGAAATATAGGCATGATGTTATGATTATGTTATAGCCATCAATACATTTTAATATGAATAATGATGGCATTGTTGAGTCACCTGAAAATGTAATTAATTACAATGTTAAAAGCAGAAACAAAGTGTTGTCAATATTAAATCAATATTTTATCAATAATTATACGTACAGTTTTACAAACTCCAGCCACTTATATGTGACACTTATATGATGACATGCACCGTTAAAGGTATAACTTGCATTAAAATTTAAGCGAATCTTAATAGTTTACTTACTGTGTGTTTCTGTAGTCTGATAAAGAAAACGAGTTAATATTCAGTAAAGGTCGACCTGTACACGGAGAATTAGGTTACAAGAAATTTTGTAAGCGTTTTTGTCTTTTTAAGGGCACGTGAATGGAGGGTGATGAGTGTCTTTGGCCACAGTTCTCCTTGGACTCGGCTGCTTATGGTCTGTATTGGTACACATAATATCATTTTTACTCTTATAATGTAAAATTTTATATTCAAATGTTTATCGTACATGTAATTTTCATATTCAAATAAATCGTTAGAACTAAGACACATAAAAAAATCATAATAATAATAATCATAATCATAAATCATGTGGTACATAGGTTCTTAAAAGTATCAAATGCTAGATTTTTCTCATATAATTGTAAAATCATATTTGGCATGTTTTTGTATTCGGAACGAATTAACCTGGTATGAAAGATTGCTGTATGCCTGGGTCTATAGTGGGACGTAAACGTAACTGGTGAAACGTGTGAGTGTATTAAATTCTCTGTCTACCTGTTGGGGGCTCACAGGCGTAATTCTACTTTAATTTGAAAAAATATTTAATGTCCAAATATCGTTCTTCTGCCATTGTTATCACTAGTGCAGACAGTAAGGTGCCAGAAGGGCCACCGCGCGGGCTGCTCGTCTCCGCGCGCTCGGCTCGCAGATCTGCTTCGGTTACACAATACTGTCGCTATTTTCTAACGAAGTTGAGCAAGCCCACCGCAGCGCTCATGATACTTGACAGAACCGTTGTGCTCGGTTAAAAGTTAACCGCATTTCTCTGACAACTACATCTCCGTCTAATCATTACATTTTTTTATGTTCAGTAATCGTACAGACAAAGGAGGCTTGGTTGTTACCACGTGTGCGCGAAACATAATTATTGTATTAGGTGGCCTTTATGGACAGTGTACAAATAGGTACTTGTTTGGAATCAAAATTAGATAAACCGTATAAAATTATGTTAAAGTAGGCATCACGTAATTTAATACTTAAAATCTTTTATAAAATGTAATGGAAACGCAACATCACACTTTTAATCGCCGGAGAGGTAGGCAGAGGAGTGCAGTACACTCGCATGTTTCACCAGTTACGTTTACACAGTGCACTACAAGCTTATTTATAGAATTTGAATTAAATGTTCATTTACAAAACAGCGCAAGTTGAAAAATGTACAAGTGCAATGTTGTTCGTGTACCATACTTTGCTGGGTCCGTGCTAATACACAATCTGAGCCACTACGAATATCAAATTAAGAAAATCCAATAGTACCGAGGATCCAGGGGTCGAACACAGGACGTCTTGGTTTACAATCGCGCTCGCATCTACTTAACCAATTCGGCAGTAGATCTATTAATAAAAAAATATAAATTAATTATAGGAATTTTTAATAATGCGCATCAGAATTCGTTACCTTTTAGATGCGCTGAAGTTAGAATATTTAGCTGAAATATTATTTCTAATTATTTACTTACATATTACAATGATTTCGACATGTATTGTAACATTAAAGTTTTCGGCAGTAATGTTGCTACGACAAATTATATTTACGCGTACTTAACGAGCAACGAACCATAATAACGGGCAATAGATGTTTTTGCCGAATGCAGTTTACCTGCACTGGTCATGATTGTGTGTAAAACATGACGTGACCTGCGCCTTGTCGTGTACGATTGCGATATTTTCGCGACCCGTAACTAGGCCGTTGCTATTGATAAATTGTAACCATTATCACGCGGCTCTAATCGAGACTTTGTCGCCGTCCTTGTCATATTTCTGTAACTTTTCATAAGGTGACGTCGCCTTTGTGATTCAACATCTGTGTACTACACACATATATGTTTGGGGAATTAGTTTCGAGCCTTTTTTGGCTGCGGCTATCGAGCACTGGCAGAAATGCAAATTCACGAATCCATGTCTGTCTAATCTGAGCAGACTGAAGCATGGTTCGCGTAATTAAGGTGTTCGCGTTTCTAATTCTCAAGGTTCCATACAAGGAGTTGCGGTTTGGGCTCTCATTTGCTTTGTTAGCAGGTAATTCGAGCTTAAATTGGCAAGATAATAGACGTGATTGTACTGTTATTTCTGGTCTAAATGTGTAACTAGACGGTTT
Organism: Jemadia suekentonmiller; assembly: GCA_018245575.1. Taxonomy (NCBI): domain Eukaryota; kingdom Metazoa; phylum Arthropoda; class Insecta; order Lepidoptera; family Hesperiidae; genus Jemadia; species Jemadia suekentonmiller. The sequence continues at coordinate 25,105 of DWDU01000026.1, read as the reverse complement.
GTGAAATTTTATTATTTTTTTAATTTTTGCACAACTAAATATAGATTGAGTTGTACAGCCCAGACAGTTGGACAGACATGAATAAAGTATTAAAACTTTGAAAGTCGGGGTTTTTTTTTATAAATTAATATTTTTGTAATTGTATTTAGTATGAGCTATAAATGTCTGGGAAATCAACTGAAGATATTTCATATTAATTACTTGGCTGTTCTTTAATATAACAATATACTTGTATGTTTTCATAGGGGTAGGCAGATAAGTGTAGTACATTTAGTATTCACTAGTCGTGTTACGCGTCTAATGGAATAGGGGGTTCATTATCATAACACGTCCGGCATCGAATAGTTAGAACCGAATAGAACCGCGGCAGATATCTTATGTTTCTCAAATCTTTGTTGTTATGTGCAAGGACTTACTTAAACAGTGCTGCGGTTTGGGAACTGCAACACGCGTATTGGTTCACTCGCGGTGTTGCCGTACGATTTACATTTAAATCGCCAACTTACAAGATAATTGACAATTTAAATTTAGCAATTAACGTGCATATTTACATGCGTTGTACATAGATATGGTGAGTTCGTTTTACGTAAATTATTTTGAGTGTGTTGTGTAATATTAGACAGTATTTTTTTAATTTATGGTTTTAGAACATTTTATGGCCATAAAAAAATTGTTAGAGCATTGTTCGTACCTTACCACATTATCATTTCTCATAATTCTCACATGATCATTAAGCTATTCCAGTCCCTACTGGGCGTAAGCCTTCTCTGAATGGTTATAGCCCATAATCCTAACAGTGGGCGTGCGCTGTGAGGATCGCACAGCAGAGCTCTTCGCACCGCCTGCGCTGCTGCCCTTCGGCGTCCAGGGCATGTGGCTGTGCCCAGGCAAGCTGCGCTATACCGCGACCAGATAACCGTGATATTCCCACAAACTCCTTCCCTACGTGTGGATTGAATTTACAATTGTTGAACTCAACAATTAGGGTGACCAATGGTTAGACCAACTGGACAGTCACGCTGTGAGAAGCATGTGGCCAACAGGAGGTACGCACTTGGTCGGTTCTAGGAATCGCTTTATTCATAAATATTATTCATATTATTAGTATATCATCACGCCAGGTTTCTTACGGGATACAGAGAGCACCGCGTACCAAATATTTCTTCCTAACGTGTTTCTTTAACATTCGTCTCTCTTACTCAATTACTCTTCGGACTTCTACTGATTTCTTACTCTACTGCTTTTTGTACAGAAGTGCCACTTGTGACTTATCCATCGGCCAGTATTTTCTATTTCATGTAGATAGAGTCCTGGTCTCTTTCACATACGAAGTAATAAACTATCGCATTAACTATCTGTTTTGTCATTCTTACATCTGCTACGATCTTTGTATGTCCGAACATCAGAGTATGTTTTTTCTGATTTTTGGAAAATAATATGATATTTTTACAAGAAATGCATGTGAATGTGTGTCGGAAGCGTGCGGCCAGGCACGCCGGTCGTACTCGTGTAACAGGTTCATGTGCATATATGTAAAATTAACTAGTGAACATTAATCAATGCACAAAATATATATAATCAGATAATATACATTAGAATTGATTTAGAATATTTTACATATCATATTACCAAAGCCAATTTAATACGTGAAAGTTTGTGTCGCTGTGCATATGCTATGGCGTGTTTATACGATAGCTTCGAAATGAACATTTTGTCCATTTTGCTAACTACCACTTACATTTGTCACGTCTTGTAGGTAGCTAAAGATGTTTGATTGCATAGTGTAATTATTATTGTATGAAAACCTACACGGCCTAGTTTTCCATGGCGTTCTTTATTTTTTACAGCGGAAGGAAATCAGTGGTCAATATTGGAACGATAGACGTGCCCAGTAATACCGCGGACTACATATTTCTTTATTACAAATAAAAATTAGCAGACAGGCAGACGGGCCAATGGTAAGCGGTCACCGTCGCCTATGGACATTGACTATGGTCTATATATTGATCTCTAATCCTTTATGCCCTCGACGTCGGCAAACTTGCGTGAGTAAGCATGTAGATTTATCGTATTAGAATGTTTTATATCAGGTGAGAGTTGAAAGGGTCCATGACGTAAAGGCCGACCGCGAGGCCGCGGCGTGCTCCGCGTCAATAATAATAATAATTACTTCACAGATTACATATTGAATTAAACCACATATAAAAATGTTACTAATGTTTCGTATAAATCGACCTGCATCCGCCTTGTATTAAGGTTCCATACGAGGAAATAAATCAACTGACCATTAGCGGCTTATAGGAGATAAATTTCTATAGAGGATTTTGACAAGGAAACTCGTTACGTTGAGGCAGTCGGAATTGTTTCTACTGCCTAATTACATCCGGTATTATTTTTACATACGAATTGCAAATGTATTGTTCTTTGTGCGGTATTTTGTACGAGTAGTGCAGTATGCTACAATGGTATACAGGGCCATATGGGAGCATACAACATGGAAATAGGTTCTGCCAACGAGTTACTGGCTATGCCTTCGCTCGCTCTTGCGTCGACGGTAAAGGTTTTCCACCGTAGAAAGTATTCTATATCGTAAATGAATATGGCTTACCTATATCAGTATGAGGTGACCTAAACATTTTGAAATCATACAGATGAAATATTTTCCAGAATTGATATCGCGACTGCCAGTAACATTATCAACGGATAGTTGACTGTAGTGACCAAAGTCCGACCGTAAATACAAACTTTCGTTTATAACTAACATTTCCCCCTCCAACTTTTAATATATGCAACGGTGTTTTTGCAATTATGATATTACACTATGCATGAAGAGATATGTGAGAATCATTTCAATATCGGATTAGCGAGAGCTATATCTGTAGGTATTTGCATGATGTGACCCTGTAGTGCACGAGAAGCATGACAAAAATTCGATGTAACACGCGAGAGGTACAATGTAAGTGTAGTGTTAGAGCCGTCCGATAATATCTAGAGTCACGAGCGCGTGTTGAACAGCGCGCGTTCTGGAGAACATTTTCGTAAACGGTCGTGTTTCCGCATACCAAGTAACGCGGGTTCGCGCGCGGCTAAGTCATACGCAGAAGCGTTTACGTCAGATTGTAGGTACTAAAATCGCCAGCATATTAATCCTTAATTACGAACATTAAATATTAAATAGCTTTTTAATTGATGCTGAAGCACCGAGGTTGGTACAGGGAACCGACGACCATATATGTCTATTTTATTGGTAAATGTGTCGTGAGAGCCGGCCGAAAAGTGTGGAGTGAGCCGGCTTGAGTCAAGTATGTTTTTTCAGGGTAGCTCGACTAGTTTCGGGCCTATATAAGTTCCTTTTTCATAAGCTCCCGCTCACTGCAGCGAGGTCGCAGCGGACCCTGCGCGCCACTCGATCGTTGAGGTAGAGCGGCATCGTCGGCTGTTTTCTTATCTCCTCGGCTGTCTTCGGAGACCGCGCTTACGCAGCAGTTCTCGTTAGCGTGAGCACATACGGTGCTGACTGTGTCATACTCCAGAGTCTCAACTGCACTGTAACTCGACGCAATACAGAGGATAGGTTCCCAGGATCAGGGCATAGTTCACCCACTGTTACCTTTCTTGTTTCATTGTTGGACCTGGATATTCGCTCAGACTGCAGGTTAAAGCCATTGTCTTCAGTAACACATTTTTTATGCCTTATATACTAGAATACGCTAAGTTCTAACATTTGATTTGTTTTTAATTATACTCAGTGTTATCAAAAACAACACGCGCCTTTTATTTAGACCAATGTTTGAAGTGTTATAAGGTAGAGTAGAGTACAAGTAGAGTAATAGATAGCAGCAGTCCGTTGAGAATGACCGCTGTATAATAATAGATGATACCTCTGCGTTAGAGTTATCCTGCTTGTCGTCTAACTGTCTAACAATAGCCCCTTTATCACTGCTCGAGACAAAGTATTAAGTCATTGAGTAATGTTCCAACTAGTGCATAACCGTAAATCACTTACCAATACCTATTTGACTTATTTTATTAATCTCTCTTTCTAATCTTTCCTCTCTTTTAGAGAATTGCAAATTGTATACTACTTCGTAATATTTATTACGAAGAACTACAAAACTGAAGTTACGTCTTATATCAATACTTATCTTTTTAAAAGTTTGTTCAATTTTTTAATACAATAATATTGTACGTAAGAGTTAGCGAAAGACAATTAAGAGAATTTAAAAGACGACATGAGATGTATTTTGAAGATAACGTTACAGATTGTATTGTAACTTTGTTGTACATTGGGTTATGGAATCACAATAATTAGTACGAAATTTTCGAAATTCGACAATTGCAATCGTTAAGACAAAGCAGTACAGTTACGACAATACGATATGTGTAACACGAATTGTATTATAAATGATTTATAAATGTGTGTAGTAATAGCGCTACAAGCCGCCTCTAAATGCGATTAAATACAAAATGGACTAATACCGTCTCTAATTTGTATGGTATTTTCTATCTTATTGTCATTGTTTTAGGTGTCATATTCATTGAACATTGGAGTATAATGTTTTTCTTACCTATATTGCCGTGTGTACATGCTTTTGGTATCATATTATTTGTTGTACCAGTGTAAAGTGATCTCTGCTTGCTCCTACAAGTCTCCTGTCCGTATTTAGAAGGCCAGAGAAAGGGTAGATCTTGAATATTGGTACATGAGGAGTTCTAAGCTGAGATGGGGTCGTCTGATAACAAATTGCTTAATTGATATTTCAACAATGGCTCGCTAATGTGCAGCGGACGTCGGTACATGTATTTCGCTGTTGGTCATCCGACTGAATAAATGAATGTAATGATTTTAATTGGAATTTGAATTTATAATTGGTATGTGTCGAAAAGTACAGCATAAGTACTACGTATAGTAGTAGTAGCATAAGTACTAAGAAACTACGTACAAAAAATTTGTAAAAAATGTAAGGGTGGGTAATATACTCGTATAAAGAAGGTGGTATTTTCCTGCGTTCAGAATGTTTACGAGTATTGTTCAAATATCGAGAGTGTTTACGCATTGGTCATTAAGCCGCCTTTTTTAACCTAACTATAGGAACACAAGACAAATATCAAATAAATAAATAAGTGTCTCATTTGTATAACTAATCGTGAATATTTGAACAGAGGCGATTTGGTCTCAGTACGGATATTTGTCGATACTGTTACAGCAGAGATGATTAGTTAATGAATTTTTATAAAATTCCAGTATTCGTACAAATTGAATATAAATATAATTATGTATATTGGTCTTTATTTAATTCTCTGGCTTCCCTAGTTCCACTCCTCTATTTATTTAACAACTAATAGCTCGGTTCAGGAGAGTGTTTTCTACAGGTCCATTGTCCATAAACTAACATCCGTATTTCGGCAATTTGATACAGTATGCCGCAGGTGTCGCTGGCAATCAGTGCCCAACACTTCAACAGTACTCTCTCGCGGCCTTAGCTAGATAAAACGTTACTGTATACTTTGATCGATGGTTAAAGTAGGTAGTCACGTGGAGTTATTACATTATGTAACACAATTACAGGCAGTACGATCCAATTAACACGCCGAATATAAACATAATGGCTCTGTTTCAACACCGTGTAGCGTTCCGATATGTTACATAAAGCTACAATGTACCATACACATAATTATACATTATCTGATAACAACAATTGCGCCATTCTTTAGGCGTAAGACCTTGGCAGATATATCTGTTATAGTTATATGATAAGTGAAACATATAAATTAGTGGTCAACAGACAATCAACAACGTTTTTAGAAGTACGTTTTATCCGCCAATAATTAAAAGCTCTTTAAAATTCGTTTAGAATAGAATCACGAATGATGACTTCGAAGGACGTTACAGTTACAATGAGAGCATTATTATCCTCGTCAGCCAATTCATCATGAGCTCTTCACATCCAACCGCTGCTGGCTACTTTGCGTATATTGTCACGCCACCAGCCGGCGCGCGTTCTGCGGTGCGAGTGGCGCGGCGCGATGTCCACTCCGGAATATGTCTCCGACGGTCATCGGTTCCGCGATACATGTGACCAGCCCCCCGCCATTTCGGCTTCACTTCGGCTTGCTGATCCGTTGGGATATGTCGATAACCATGAAGAGGAGTCTCTCTGAAGGATAGATCCCGAACCTGGGCAATCCGATAGAGAACCAAAGTTATCGACATGAACTTTACACTAAAATAATATTCACCTTAAAGTTGTCGCGAATTATATATAATCAGCATCATCATCAGCCTATTGGAGTGCACTCACTCTCACTCTCGTTCCACCTGCGCTGCTGAGCTGTCAGGCGTTTAGCTGCCCTTAGCAGGCCGGGCCATACCGCGCTCTGCCAGCACTGAGTTTTGTCCCCTCTTACGACACCCCGTATCCCGGCATGGGGACATGTTATATATGACACAATTAAATTATATACTGGTTTAATTCACTGGGTTGTTCATTATAGTCCGACTACTTTCTGACCTTCTTCTCTCATATGAATTTCTTCTTTATGAGCTCCTTTTTCATGATCTCCTCGCACGAGCCAACTATCTGCTGGCAGCTAGAGATAACATAAACGAAGGTGAGTTAAGCCGCTATTTAATATAATGATATGTATGTACAGGTTCTTAATAAACATTCAATCGTACAATTATGTACCACATCAAAACACCTTACCTACTCTATCTTTATGTGATTTAAGTCGTGCTTCTAATTTGGCTGTAGGAAATAAAAGCCAGTGTGTAATTCAGCTTTCTAATGAGGCCTGCTTGAATATTACGTACATCTCATTCGGACACGAAAATCACGCATTGTGTTACCTTTATTAGTTACTTATTGTTTGTTAAAGGAAATAAATGTAAGGCAACAGTTACATAATGTTGCCATATGGCGGACGGTGATGTCGAAGAAAAGGAATGCGGCGAAGAGGCGTACGCAGTCAACCCAATTGTATTGATAAGAAAACTTACGTACGCATTGCGGGCTATTTACAAGTTGAGTAACAGCAAAGTATATTATATTAATCTTTTACTCGTTGGTTGTGTGATTGGCTCGTTGGTCGTGTTGATTGCAAGCGCGACTGCCGACCTGTGTTCATAGGTTTTTAGGTCAGGCTATCGCACGCTAAATTTCAGTTTCAGAATGAGAAGATACGTGATTCATGGATTTAGGCGCATCGGTTCCCGTTGGGATTTTTTGAATGAGTATTTATGGCTTTATTGAGTGCTTATGAATATTTGTATTACTTATTAATACACAAAATGTAATTCTGCACGTTAATATGTACTGTCTGTAACCTTCTCAGTGACGGGGTCGTCCGTGCACATATACATATAATCAAGTTCGCGTATCAAAGGCATTGACTTAGATCTAAATTTGTTTTTGGAACAGTCCGCACTGAATGTCCATGAAGTTATTATATGTATATTAAGTATTTTTTTTTATGTTTTAATAGGAAATAAAAAAGTAACGTTACGTCTATTATCTCCGAAGAGGTAGTTCAGTACACTCCCAAAATTACACTCTTTTTAATAGGAAATACATTTGGAATAATTGATGTAACAATGAAAATGATTATTTATATAACGATTAAACGTAAGGCTTTTAAATTTGGAAGTGTATCTTATTGTTCGGTAATAACTGTAATATTTAATGCCGTGTTACGTAACAAGCGGAAAATTATAATTATATAAATGAAGAGTGTAATTTAAACTGGGCAGGGGAGAGTTGAAAATAAAAATTTGACGCGACTGAATATTTTTGGTCATTTATTTAATATAATAGAGTTTTTAAGATCTCATTTGCATATTTGTAATTTGAGATCTTATAACCGACGACATTTATTATTGAAACTGTTAAATATTTATCATCATTATCAGCCTATTGCAGTCTACTGCCAGACATAGGCCTCCCGTGAGCGGTTATGCCCATGATTCGCACATTGGATATACGGATTGGGGATCGCAGAGGACAGATTCTACTCCGCCTACGCTGTTGTCTATAGGCAGCCCGGGCAGGTAGCTGTGCCTAGGCGGGCAGCGCCATACCGCGTCCTGCCAGCGCCGGGTATAGCTGCCTGTTAGGACACAGGTATCTCGGCACGGGGTCGGGGAATGTATTCTTACTCTGCCCCAACACGGAAAAATTATAAATATTGGAATATAGCATAAATGTGTTCTTTTTGTTTTTTGTTTCTTTCTGGTATAAATATGACGGAAATATTTGTTACATAAAGATTATAGTAGACATTTATGACTATACATATTGTCAATGAAATGTACACGGTAATAGATATTAATATATATGTGAAATAAATGAAAATGCCAAGTATCTATATCCTTACAGACTCTACGTGCTATTTCTGCAACCATCGCTTTCTTCACACACGCACGACGTTTTGGAAGACTTCTGCCTTGTCCAGTATCACTGTTGTATTGTGTGAATTATTGTTAATACAATCATAGTAATGTGTGATTGTTAATTCAGTAGGGAACAACTTGAAACTCATTAATTGTAATGATATGTAAATTTCTAATTAGAAATTCGAATGAACTTTAACTTTTAATTATTGTTATCATTTTATTGATGTTGTATTATGTATTTTTTGCATACACGTCTTGTATTTTAAAGACAACAGCACATCACCAACGGTGGGTGAAGCCGACGGATGTGCAGCGCGGCGCGCCCGTGGGTCGGTGACTCGATTAATTCATGGCTCTGTGTTTTCGAAATTAGAACACTTCAATTACCTGCCACATTAAAATTATGTTTTTCTTATTAGCCATCATTTATGAATGTTAATTCATAGTAAAATATTAATTATCAGCTGTCACAAGTTATGCTGTAAAAATACTTCTTCGTTTGAATAAATTGTAAGACAATAAAATGAATTTATTGCCAGTACTGCGTAGGCTAATATGAGTTTAAAAATCTTATAAATGGATCTTCTGTTCCAGGTCGTCGACATCATCATAAGTAATTAAAGTAGGTTGCCGAACCCTATCCTCATACGTGAACCGCAATAAATAAATAGAATTCGGAGAACTTGGCATCCTTAGAGGAAAATATGGTTGTTTGAAATCTTCGACGCCCTTTTAATGACTGCGTGGGAGGAAAACATTTATAAATTAACATCTTTTAGTCGTTTTCGGAATATTTTTTTTTTCGGAATAGAAGTAAATTATAGAAATAACTGAAGCTTGGAGGATTCCTCAGGAAGTTTCTCGATTAAATTATAAAAGTATAGTAGAATAAATAATAAAAATTATTATATTCGTTTTAATCTATGAAGTGTCTTAGTATGTACCTATTATAAATTTAAATTGACAGACACCCCTATTACACATGTTCGTAGTCGCTGTAGCGACGCTTAACAAGTAGATTCTGTTTTGTTTAATCTAACTTTTACTCAGTCAGTTGCTTTTAGATTTATTCCAATTCCGTATAATGCCATATTTATTCAATGCCTCGTATTCCAAATGCGATGATGTGGTTAGTATACGGAAATATCAAGTGTTGGGCGAGAGAATCATGAATTAATTGGTGTGAGGCTTTCAGTGATCATTTTATGTCAAGTAGATATTTCATAGGCCGTAGTTTGAATATTCTTAGTAACAAAGTCGTAAATTACATACATAATTTGATAAGCTGTGTTCTTTATGTAGTCATTTATCTACTTGAAGAGGCAATCGCAGCGAAGTATCAAAAGGAAAAAAATGTCTGATGATATATTAATGGTAGGTGAGAGTGCAACAAATTCGCGGGTGAGCAGCGGTTTAAAACGGAATCAAAAGAAGGGAGAGATTTAAATGAAGATCTTATTCTTTGAATATTAAGAATAACACGAGGAAAGGTGAGAAGTTATGTTACGTTTCTTGCATGATATGACAAATTGCAGGAGAGCGCGCGTAGGCTTTATCATAAAAAGCGTTTGTGTTTTATTTACATGGGCGTGCGCACTGTATACTTAGTGTCCGATTTCTTAAGCGCAATTTTTTTTAAGAGTATTAAAATATAGCTGACATGATTTAAATGTTGTTGAGACATAAACCTGAAGTTTTAAACTACGAGTATATATATAAACGCGGATTTTTTATCTTTTTTTTCAGATCACGAATACTGAGTAGTATAAGATTTGAGACTGGTTTAGTTTTTATAGAGAAAGAGTGCGGAAAGCTTTATGACAAGTAACATCACGCCTATTATCCCCGAAGAGGTAGGCAGAGGAGTGTAGTACATTCCCACGTTTCACCAGTTACTTCTACGTCTCACTATGGAATAGGTGGTGAGCCTGTTGCCATGCACCGGGCACAAATCCAGACTCTGAGCCACTATTAGAAAATCTAAATTAGAAAAATTCTATAGTGCCCGACCCGGGATTGAACCGAGGACCTCTTGATCAGCAGTCGCGCTTGCAACCAACAGGACCATCGAGGCAGTCATCTGTTTATGAATATTTTAAAACATATGTTATTACAGATATAGGTATGAGGCTGATGATGATAAAAATATGATAAACAAGAACCAAAAGAATGATTATTCTAGATATAAAAGTAATATTTCTGTAACTTTATAGTATTATTAAAACTGTAATGTAACTCGAACAGTCATTCAGTACCATACAAAAGACATCAACGCAGAATTTACTTTTACTTTTTTCCTGCTCTGAAATTGAATTGAACGAAAGTATTAAATATTTTTTTTGCGTCTGTATTAAGTACATTAACTAAAAGATGATGAAAAACAGATTATTACAATTTATGAGTTTTGTTAATCTGTCTGGAAATTTCAACAGTTCCATAGTAAATTTCAACATTTGGTGAAAAACAGGAAAGTGAGAGAATAAAGTACTGAAAGATAAAAAATAATTTTAGTACAGCCGAGTTATTACTATTGTTCAATTTTAAAATGGACAACGAGCAGTGCTATTGGCGCCCAAGACAAAACCCCCATATGCTGTATCCGGCTCTATCCCTGACATTTAGTCCGCTTCCGTAACCCCTGGGCCTTCGCGCGCCCCTCCACCTGGCGGCGGGCGGCCGGCGCGCGCTCACTGTAGCGCGCTCAGCTCTCGCGCGTCGTCGCGTCATGCGGTGGTGACTGTGGCCAGTGCCTGTGCAGTGTAGACCGTGTTCTGTGGAAACATTAAGATGAGGTCCTTCGGCGTCACGGCGCTGTTCACGCTCGCGATAGTAACAGGTGAGAACGCCGATCGCCATTTCCCACTATGATAAATGTTTTTATTTATTATAGGTACAACTTTTCAGCGTTCAGGTGAATTTGCAAGTTACGAACCGTATCTGTTTGTTAAGTGAAGGTGTAGTCGTACGGAATTAAAATATATCTTCATTTAGCTTAAACCGCAGTTATCGTTTTGTAGGCATTGTAAATTGAAAAAATTATTTTACGTTCGTTGTGTTTATCGTTAATGTAAAGGTATGTTATTTTTGACACACAATTTATTTGCCATTCTATAGTTCGAGTGATGCGTGAATATTTAAATTATACTTTGATTACGGTAACGTCACTTTCAGATCACAAAAACTTGTTCAACACAAATTAATTGTAGTGTAAGGGGATAATTCAAAAGAATAATTTAGTTATTTAGGACATGCGTTTTTAAAGATAAATTTTGAATAACAATAATTTTGTAACACAACAATTCAGATTTTTTTTAAGGAAATATATAATTTTCACAATACATCACGTAATAGTGTAATATGATAAAATGCTCAGAGCGGCATTTTAAATTTGCTTCATTATAAAAATACTGAATATTAATTTGTTATTATAAGATATTACAGTTATTACGTCAAGGAAGTCAGGCGCTGGTTCGTGAGGTTAAAAAACTTGGTCAATGATTTATATTAATGTTGCAAAAAATAGGACTACGATATCGTTGCACGCGTGACTTATTACACAAAACTAAGAAAACACGTCGGCATATCTGTTTAAATTTATTTAAATATTAAAAACAACATATTTAGCAGACAAAATGCACTCAGTAAATGTTATAAATAGAGTGTATAACATAGAATAAGGTAGAGTACATATTAAAAATTAAATATTACGTATGTACATGTAAGGAACGTTTTATAAATGATGTAATTTTAATTAAAGTAACTTCGTGTGTCTATTTTCTTGTAATACACACAAGATATTTGCTTACGAACACAACGTAAACAAACTTCGGCGCCTATTTACTTTCATTCTCGTACTGTAGCGAGCGCCGAGCGCCGCGCCACCGGCGGCGGTTTCCATTCGCGCTACATTGTCACTCATGGGAATAATGGCGGAGAAAGAAAAAAGACCCATACGTTTTCTTGAGCAATTCATTAGCCAAAGTATTTAGAAATACACGTTAATTGTGCTATTGCAACCGGCCAGTAATTGTGGTCGCGGTTGCGCAACACGCGGCTCCACCAGCGAACTCCGCGCCCGCTAACACAAATCGTGCGTGAGTGTCCCCGCGGTAGTATTCATGAAACATATCCACTTGTTAAAATTGTCACAGACGGACCTGTAATATGTATCACAGCAAGGCATATTACGATACAGTGTATTTTCCTACAGACATGGTCGAGTGAGCGCACACGTAGCTAGAATATACGGGTATATCTATCACGATTTATTTTAAACTTAATGCGGATTGCACTGTCGTTGAAATCGAACTGTTAACAAACGGTTACAGATGAGCAGATAACTGATTCAGGAAATGGTTGTTAAATTAAATCTTCGTACTTAAATTGTAATTATATTTAATTGGAAACGAGTTATGAATTACATTACGTCAAGGAAATGTTATATAAACGTTTCATGCTCCATAAATTGTTGTTAGAGTTAAAGCTGGCTTAAATAATTACAGTCGAAATACAGTTGATGTTAATTATCATTTATTGTAAACACGTTTTCCTCACGGCTGGGTGTGAATTCCTCTTGTAATTATACTAGTTGTGGAGGTGTGATTGAAACCCGTTATGTTACGTGAAAAAAATCAAATGTTTAAAACTGGAAACTGTTCAAGCGACTTGTCGCTTCTGAAAAAGAAAAAGCTGACTTGCATAATTTTTACATGAATTTTAAAAGAAACGTCGGACATCTCCTAGAAAACAGTACGTGCAGTTTAATTCAACTAACTGAATGGAAGGAACTCCCTTTCGATTTTGAAGCCGTTTTTTTTCAAGGCCAAGCTCACTTAGTTGATTGATATCAAAAGTAACGTAATTTGATTTAACTCAATTTTAATTTTGGTTTTAATTAGGAAAAAAAATTAAGGAACACGATTGTTTGGAAAATCGAGATATTACGTATATTATGCCGTTTTTTTGCTTTTTGAATTTACTATCGCGAGGCCTAGATTTCAATGTTTATTTAATTGAATTACGTTGGCTTGACTATCGATACAGTGTTTTTTACTTTCTTGCTTTGTCATTGCATAGTGAAAAGTTTAACACTATGAACGCAGGAGATGAAACAAGTACTTGTATTTTTTTCATTAAATAAAACGTAACATCACGCCTGTAATCCCCGAAGAGGTAGGCAGAGGAATGTAGTAATTATAGTCTCATTTTTCACGAGTTACGTTTACATCCCACTATAGAATAGGTGGTGAGCCTATTGCCATATACCGGGCACATATCTAGACTCCGAGCCAATATTAAAACATTTCAGTTAGACAAATCCAATTGGGCCCGATCCAGGATTTAAACCCAGGACCACTGGAACAGCAGTCGCGCCCGCAACCAAAATGATCAATGAGGCAGTCATAAATAATTATATTAGAATGTGATACTAAAATAAATATGGCTGTGATACTAAAATAAATATGTCGTATCACTATAAATATTCAAATTTGCCTAAGTGAGTTAACGTTACAAGAGTATCAACTGATTCCCATATGCGGATTTGTGTCATAACATGAGAAATAATATTTCGGAACACCGCGCCGCGTCACGGCTTCGCATTTAAAGCACAATTGATACGGACACGCGTATATTCCGACAAAAAAGACAACAACACGGCCAACAGTTACTTCAGAGCTATTATAGTGCATTATACATGGTATTGTTATGCAAACAATTTAACAGTCGCGCTCAATGAGGATCGAGGTGGTCGTGAATCTGCCTCAGAGGACGCGCGCGGCTCGCTTTCGAGCTGGTCAGGCGCGTGCCGGCTTTCTTGCGACGTGCGCTTTCCACTTAAATGTTCCGTTGTTACAATTTTGGAGATTTCACATACGATTAGCTGTGCGTAAACACTTCATGGCTATGACGTAACAGCTTGATAGTGATATTTCGTGCCGGGTACAAAACGACCATTCGATGGTATATCTCGTTTGCTTTATTTCGTCACAATTATTCGTTTCTAGGTGTTCGAATTTGAATGGAAAATTGTTTTCTTTTTTATTGGTGCAATTTTAAATCCATTCGGTCGATTGAAATATTTCTATTGCATCAACACTCGAAATAAGTGAAATGATCTCACATCTGTTGATACTGGCACTGTTATATGCAAAACATACATACATAGGTGGGTATATAATATATTCAAAACTACATTTCTATGAAATGATTTATCAAGAATTGAAAATTCTGTTGCATTTTGCATTTAGCTTAAAGGTATTTATTCTGTGTGGAAATAATTCTCGATTTTTATTCTATTCTATATATAAACTCTTAATTTTTGTATTTTATAGTTTTGTAATAACTATATTATTTTTAATGCTATTTTAAAAATTATTCAGTACCATTATTTTTGTTAGATTCAATTCATCGATATAATTATTTGACCGTTTCTATTGTACAAAGTAGGTGCTCCAAACTTACACTTGTTAATTGTCCCATGTATGTATGTATATATTTATCTGCGTTGAACTTTTTTGTATATTAACGGTTTTCTCTTCGGTTTGCTTATATGGTTCGGTTCGTTCGGTTTACTAAGGTTATATGTTATGTTTGTGTTTATTTTTGCATGTGCTTAAAGTAACAATGAATAATTTACTATTATATCATGACGATGGGCCCCTTATGAGGGGTGGGCAGGCAGCACAGATTTATGACTTTTAAAAAAATATTGTTTTTTTAGATTTTACTTTTGCAATATAAATATTACATTTCAGAAACGTACAGTTTAATACGTACAATTTTAGTGAATTTTCGATACTCATAAGCGGATATAAACTGTGGTTCTTGTAATATCGCAGTTTAAATAATAACAGATTAGTTGCTGAAAGTAAGAACATACTGTTTACCGGGAATATTATGTGGAATATTTTCCAAATATATCCATACGGAACAAAAATCGCGGGTAACTTAAAAGGTCTACGACAACGTATAGCGCGATAGTTTAATGTATACAGAGATATCCGAGAAATATGAGCGTTCGATGCGAGCCATGGGTTTGTGTAAACGCGCCAGTTGAGCGCGCCACTACAGTAGGTACACACAATAGAGCAGCCATGATGTCGGCCAAGGCTCGTGTTGCATAAACATTTGCGTTAACTTTTCAGCTCACGTCCGAAACACTTCTAGTCTAGGAACAAAAACATCTAGGCTTCTTTTTTTACGAAACGAAATTTTGGAAACGCATAGAATTAAAAGTTGTAGAGTCGTATTATTATTCCGCATGTGACGGGCTCCGAGTTTTCCTTATTTGCACTATTCGTCCTTGTCTTCGTGTCGTCATGAAGTAGTTTTAAGTGTTCGGATAAAGAGTACACAGCTTTACATAATACTAGCTTTCGTTGACAGTCAAGTACGAATCACTATGTCTGTGACACATCTGATCGATTGGTTACTTCTGTATCCTGTTGACATGTCTATGCTACATATACGACAGAGGTTAAACATTAGATAACAACATGTCCCGTATAAAATAATTACTTGAAGATTTTTAAAAATAAATACATAATTGACGTTTATAATTTTCAGACACGCTTTATGAAGCTGGAATTAGAAAACTAAATATTAATTCATTTAATGGGCTGTTCACACGTCTTAATGATTAAAAAAAAAGTATTTAGTATACAGTATTGTACAATGTGATAAAAGTCAGGTGGTCTGTACTTTGATTGATGTCGGCACGTGTGAAACATAACACATGTTTTTGTGTCCATAAAAACGATATCGCTCGAGTTCGCGAGGCGCGGGAAAGCGTCGTTTCCGTTCTGATGATATTTTCCAATTTTTTCGTTCATTCGACACTACACTGCAACTATTACATATTAAATAATATCACAAATGAAAGACGAAAATAAGTATAACATACTTCTTACTCGGATCTATTAAAATCGACACATAATTACTTGTATTTAGTATGCTGTTTTGGAACCAAAACATCAACAAAGCTAAAATACCTTCTATAACATATTATAATATGTGGCGCAAAGACAGCAGTGTTAGTCTAGTGGATCAGATTTCAGACTCTCACTTAGTCTAGAATTTATATTTCCGGTAAAATTTTCTGCTATCAAGAAACTGTGTGAGTTAAAGGAATAACCGTAACTCGCTGTAATGTTGAAGGAACACATTGTTGGATACCTGCAAGGCCTAGGGTCGTATTACGATCTGCATCAACGAGGACTGTTAAGAATTATAGATCCTGCCTCTCCTCGGTCTTATTTTGAAGAGATGCCCTTGTTCAACAGTAGGATGATAAAATCGGATTCACGATTATAATGCACCTCTCGTTTGGTCTATTAGCATTACCGTAACATTTTTTGATGATATTAAAAACAAAATGAGACATTTTTGCGATAGTAAATAATAATTTTGTTTATTTCTTTAGAGATCAACGAGAACTGATTTAAGTCTTTGCGACAGAAACCAAGTAGAATCATACAAAAATAATCCTTGAAATTTTCAATAAAATATTTAAATACATGCGCTTTAATTTTTGTATTAGTTATAAATAAAAACAATTTGATCCTAAACGTGTGTCAGTATCGACATTATGTATTGTAATGTTGAAGTAAGTTCGTAGTATCTTGTTGGTACAGATGAGAATGGCGTATTTGAACAAATTAATTTTAACTTGCCACAAGAAAATGTATATTTATATTTAAAAGTAATACACAGCCAATTGAGTCTACCAAATGCGGCACTTGTCTAAATGAAACAGTTTTGTATCAAATATAAATAAATATAAGTCACGATGTGTTCGATTAATTGTTGTTTAAGTCGTAGACCTGACACCTTGTAGAAGGGTTACTAGTAACCCGTACCTGTTTGCAGACTAGAGCACGTCGATGGAGATTCAGGCCTCTCTCAGTTGTGGAAAGTGACGTACTTTATATCAGGCAGCTATTTGATTACACTAAAAGATGTTTGGCAATATTATGATAGTTTATGTATTAAAGCTATAAAAATAAACAATAAAATAAATGGAATTCTAGTTATATTCCGAGATGACTCATGCAACAATATTAACAACACTGACATTGATGAACAATATACAAAAATGCGGATCCGTTGCTTCTATGTTTGTGTTCTGATTAAAATGTATAAAAAAGAATGCTACTCTATTATTTGATTTATTCGTAGCATTTTTATTTCGTCACGGCACACAAAACGAATAAAGTTTAACGCTTCTACGTCAAAATCGCCGGGTCAAGGATCATGCAAATTTAAAAGACGATCTTGGTATTACAGTCTGGTTAATATTGAGGTAAATGCCCAATACTGCTAATATAATGAATGTTTTTCTTGTTGAAGACTTTTTATAAAGTAAAATCGTGATGAATACGAAATATTAAAATTTATGTTTACGCTTAAAATTTATGTTACGTTTATGCTTGCTGCGAAGTGGAACTGCAGATCTACGGAAAGGTAGACAAGTGGTATCGTAAACCAGTAAACAATCTGTGTGTAATTTACGTTTTAGTACATTGAATTGACGATAGTGTTTATGATAGAGAGGGGTCAATGAGCGGTGCAGAATCACATTACATTAGCTTAAGTAACGCTCGCTTATATCGCGTTGCAAAATTGTAGCACGCACAGGTGAGCTCGACAAGCGTTCCTACACTCGTATACAATATAATGTGTTACGTGCATACGTGCATATTATATCGGATTACGCTACATACGAATTCCGCTCTTTTCGTACATTCGAAGCGCGCTGTCAATTCGGTTGTTCTCTCCGAATAACTATAGTCGTGCCAGTCGAAGTTGTCATTGAAGTATTGAAACATTAAGATATAGAGCCTCGGAGTTCACCTTTCAGCTATTCGTGCCCTTATGTTAATATAATAGGAAGTTATTAAATAGATTTTGCTTTAAATTAAATTTAAATGTCTAAAACAAAATATTTCGCTTGCAAATAAACAAAAGCCATTTAGCTTATAAAAAATATTTAAAAACTTTTCAAACCATGATCATTGGTTTCAAAGTATTGTGGTACCCAGATTGCTTATAAACTATATATATGTACCTACATATTACGATTGTTTTCTTTTACACCCAGAGAAGTAGTGGATCTTGTCACACAAATATTTGACTCCAGGTCCGAGATGGAATCGCATCCACTACCCCCGGCTCATTAGCCAGGTTCAGGCTTACTGATCCAACGATCCTGTTGTGTCACACTGAGGCAACTAATGACTGTCATATTTATGAAACTTTATTTATCTAATTGTAATAAAACAGTTTGATGTTTACTTGTAGTCAATACAGTGCTGATCGTCGGCATGTTAAAATAAAGGTGGATATCGCACTGGGTAGCGGTTTTTTGCATTCCGTCATGGATTTAAAAAACCGTTACATATATACCCATATATACAAGGACGGACAAAGGTGGAATATTGAGAGACTATTGATGTGTAGGGTTGATGAAATAACTTTTACGATTTTGACCATTTGTACATCGCGGTATGTCTAGAAAGGAAATTGGTTTTTTTTATCGAACGCGGATCTTTTTTTTTTAATTCCAAACAAATATGTGTATATAAATTATAGGCAAAATTGTTAATATTCCTTTGGTTAAGGAAACGTTATTGTTTTGAACATAGCTATAAGATAAATAAAAATATGTACACGACTTTTAATTACATTTTCAGCAATTAAACTAATGCCCACAAAGTAGCTACACGTAAAAGTAATTTGCATAATTTTGTAGTCATTAGAAGGTTACTTTGCGTTAAGCTTACAGCTCACTAATGGCGTCGCAAATCATGTATTCTTTGTTATATCAGTGGTGCTGTCTACATACTGTGTAATACACACTACTGGAATACTGTAAAGCTCTTAAATGTCGATTAGTGGCTTAAATTTGGTAAAGTTTGTTCGTTCATTTAAGCCGGCGATGAAACATCTGGCCCGCTTGTTGTACCTAATCCACCTTCAATAAGATCAAAATTCTACTATTCGACTCGCCAATGGACAGCACCGACAAGCTATGAGCGAACAATTATAGCTCTATGTAACAGTCTCGCTAGTGGAATGCCCCTTTAATAGGCTTGATTAAATTGTCATGAAGACTAAGTCACAATTACAATGAAGCGCACAAGTCAGAGCACTAGCCTAATAGCAGCCTTTGACAAATGAAGCGAGATGATTGGTGTTGGGGAATAATAAATTACATACATCTCGCCAGGAGATTACATTAGTGACTGCGTGTGAGGCGTACGGCGGTACAGATGACTTTATTAATCCATATAGCCGCTTTAAACGTATGCCTTTGTAAAAACTTCTTTTGCAAGTCTACCTTATGAACCTAATTGGTTGGTTTTCAAAATGGTTACAAAAATAAATCATCTCCAAATCATCTTTGTAACCGAGTATTGGACAATAGTCAAACTATCTGATGAGAGTTCGTTTCTGCGTATAGTTAGATACTATTAAGAAGCCGTTCTTTTATCGTGATGTCCAGATACAGCATTTGTGGGAAAATATTGAAATGCGAAGCTAACAAATATATTTCTAGTATTATTGTACTGCTCTAGTTTCCTGTAGTTGGTTTCATATGTTACTATTGGTACGTACGTTGGTGCTTAAATATGAATTGTTTGCATGATATGTGTCGCTCGTGGGAGGGTGGGCGGTGCATGCTGCATAAAGATATATACCATTGTATACTGTACTAGCTGTGCCCCGTGGTTTCTCACGCGTATAGTTTAAATCCCGGTTAGATAAAATTTCCAATACTTAGCACAGACTATAATTTTAGTCATATTTTCGTTCCATGTGAACATAGGTATTAGTATATTGGTTTTTGCTGCGTCGTGGCGCACGTGTTGAAATTAAAACCAATTGTAAAACATTTTAAATAAATAAACATACATAATATGCTCGTTGACTAGGTAATGCTTATTATCATGTTATCTTGTGTGACATATAGTTGTGTTAATGGAGTTAATAACCTTTTAAAAATCAAAGGAATTACTAAGATTGACTTTAAAGTTCGCATTATTGCATTTCATAAGCCCATATATATACGTAAGGATATCCTTAGGTCACTTGGTCAGCGTGCGGTCATGTCGCAGTTACGAAACGTCCATACTGATTAAACGCGACGCCGACCCGCGGGGCTTGTTCGCGGCTGATGACATGAGGTACCTCCTATATACTCGGCTGAATGAACAAAACTTTGTATCGGACACTCCAATATTGAGTTTCGTTTTCGCTTTTATGAACTTCAATTTGTCATTAATTTGTCAGGATATCACAATTTCGCACCAGAGATCTCATGCCATGTGGCTAGGTTAATGTGTTTTATATTGAAAGCGGTGGCAGCTGTAACGAGGTTGCACTTAGCCAACAGCGTGTGTTACACAATTCTAGGCGCGGTCGGCTACCGGCGGTCCGATGAGTGACCACTCGAGGCTTCACGAGCGTCTCCGTGCCACACAGGGCGTGATTAGCAGACGTAATGCTATTTTTATTCGCTCGACTGCCGCAGTCGTTAGGCTCTATGGGAAGCATAAATAATAAATAAATAATAATAAATCATGTGAAGACTGACCCGTTCTTTCAGTGGTACGTGAAGTTGACAGCTAAGGCGATTGTGGTTCAATGATCACCCAAGACGAATATTTGTGTGACGATCATAAGTATTTGTTCAGAGCACGGGCGTAATAAAAGTATCCGATAAATATGTATTTGTGTATGTACATACATATGTGGTATGTCAGTCAGCTGGTTGCCATTACACAGGCACTGCCTACTTTGACGTGTATCGTCGTTTGCGGAGATGTCCGAACATATTCAGATATTCTCTATAGATTCAACAAATATCATAGTGAAATGTGGTTTTGGTCTCTGTCATTTACTACGCAGGAGGGAATGTATTTTTTAGTATATTCGTCTAAATTAATACTATTTGTAAAATTGATATCATCAGAATAAATATCAGAATAAATTATTATTTTTATCTGTATATAAAAGCTACCAAAATAGAGTCGGTAAGTATCGACTAAAATAATTTAGTAGTAAAATTAACTGCCTGGTTGGTCGTGTTGGTGGCAAGCGCGACTGCTGATCTAGAAGTCCTGGGTTCAAATCCCAGGTCGGCCACTACTGGATGTTTCCAATTCAGATTTTCTAATTGTGGTTCGGAGATTGGATATGTGCCCTGTGTATGACAATAGGCTCACCACCTATTCCATAGAGGGATGTAAATGTAACTGACAATACGTGGGAGTGTACTAAACTCCTCTACCTACCTCTTCGGGGAAAACAGACGTGATGATACGTTTAGTAATATTATAAACTGTTTAGTAGTATTATAAACTGCCAAGTTAATATTGGTAGTTAAGTATGAATTTGTTATTATGGTCTTGTAACATGATTATTAGGTAATTTTTTTTATGAGGTTCAGAGGTAAGAACGCGCTCGTGACGCCATCTGCTGTATTTTTCAATGTTATATAACATGTCAAATTTTGCACAATTGCAAATTTGCATTTCGATTGGTTCATTCATGCATCGCATGATTAATATTATTCTGAACGAACAGTTTCACATATCATTATTATAACATCGCACCAGGTACCAGGCACGGGGTAGGAAGACCAACAAGTACCAAATATACTAATAAATTTATCTCAACTGAACTGTTATTTTATTATTGTTATTATTGTTATTTTATAAACATTTTTTTGGTTGGATTGCAGAAGATTTATATCAATTATGTAAATATTTAATTAGCTAGCAGAAAATAAGTTATATATATGACGGTGATATATATAACTTATTTTCTGCACAATGATACAAAGCATGCTCAAGGTTATAAGCAATAATGCGTATCCTTGTCTCGACTTAATGAAAGTTGTGCAACTATTTAATATGTTTCAAATTGGCTAATCAAATAAAAATTGAATATGTATACTATGGTCAGGAGTTTAAGTTTTAATTTTAATTATAACACTGATCTCATATTCGCTTTAAAGTTTAAATATTTTGAATAAAAGAAATTTTTCCTTACTTCTGTGCCCGGTTGTTTTTGTGTCAAGTGCAGCCACGAGCACTGAGACGCGGCTTGCTTCGTATGGCTACCGATAGTTGTATATGACTCATTCTCAATCAACCCAATTTTCGCAAACCACAATAATAATGCATATGACTAGTTTTAGGAAACAAGTTCACTCGTCTGTTCTTGTTAGTAATGTGATTACAATATCCAATGTAGTTAAATATTAAACATGGTTAGTTAATAAGTTAAATAAGCGATAACTTTTAATTGATTACCATCACATTATTTATATTATAAACATATTCCAGCTGACGTATTTGAATTCAAAGTTCTTCCGTTAAATTACAATGTTCATTGATTCGCATCGTGCGAAGATATATGAGAAAGTTGCGTAAACGATACAAACGACAGATGTATTATTAAAAGAGCTGATTATATTTCAACTGAATAGATGATATAAAGAAGACATATCAAATACGTCAAGAACACCGGATAATTTTTTGTCTACGTGTACAGTACAAAAAACATTCAGTACTATGATAAAGTACAGTCAAAACAGACTGTCAAAGCTGAAATTAATTGAATAAAATATTTTACATCTTTTTATTGCCGAGACTAAAATCATAGATGTCTGTTCGTTTTGTTGCGATTTATTTACAAATATAAACTAATTGTAATTTAGTAGATATAGAAGCGTGAAATTAAATAAGAACTATGTAAAATTGTCAATAAGGTACACGTATAGATTTATAGTTCTTGTACATTAACAAGTCCGGGGAATGTTTTGGACATCAGTACAGTTGGGACATATATGTATCTCATTTCAGGTTTAAAACAAGTAGCAGCATAACACAAGCTGAATTGTTTTACAATAAATGCTATTACCGATAACACTGAAACTGAAAACAGCGCGAGTGGCGGCGTGATTGAATGTATATCACACTATTCACTAAGATGTGTGCACACTGACAATCTAATTTTGATAGGCTCTAAAACTCGTCATTTAAGTAAAGATGCGGGATTCAATGAAAATCATACGCGACATGTGAAATTCAACTAGGGACTTGCGAGGAATGCATTTCTCACATCATCTAACTTCTATCCTACCAATATCTTATATAAAGTAAATCTAATAGTGGGTAGAATTAAACAAATTATATTCATGGAGTTACACCGCGCTGACGTCATCGTGGCGAAGTGCCTAGTTAAGTTGTGCGAGTTACAAATTATGAAGTAGTTAAGTGACGGAAAGAATATTTTCATCGTTCTGTACACTTTCACGGTCATGATGGCGCGGGGCGGCGCGGGGCGGCGCGGGGCGGCGCGGGGCGGCGCGCGCGTGGACGGCTTTCTTCGGCGGTGCATTGTTCGCACGTGTTCCGCTCATTAGCTCGCTGACGTAAGGGGCAATTAATTTGATCAATTCCGACACGGCTTGCGCCGTTTTGAGTTAGTTTTGACACTTGACGGATGTGCGGTTGACTTCCTCCCAGCCCGTTGTTTGCGAATGATACCATTGTTAATATGACTAGTATTACAGCTATGATTTGCACTACAAAAGACGTTATTGTGTCAGATAGAAGAATAGTAATTAGTGACTTTCTAACAAGGTTGCCTACATAGGTCGATTTAATTATTGTTTTAAATAACCTTATCTGAATGCTTCCAGTCGTTTATCGCGAATGATAAAAGATGTGTAGGGGAAAGACATTTTCCATATTGTTATATTTTTCATTATCTGAATAAACTAGGAAGCGAGGAGGTAGCAGACACGAGTAGATCCTGTCGTCTACAGGCGTATAAATTAACCTCGGACAGGACTGTATACCTGTAATATAATAGTTACCATCAATTACTCTGTTTAGAGTTAGTTGCTAAAAAGATTATTATTATAACGCCAAGCCCCTTAGGAGGCAGGCATAAAGAACCCAGTGACAAATGTCTCTTACCTAACAAACTTGACATTCGTTATATTATTAATATTAATAGTAAACTAAAAATAGTTTTTAATTATACTAGTACATTCCTGTATGTTAGTTTAATTTAATAGTGATTGTTATCAGGTGTCATTGCTTTTGTTGTCATCGGTTGTCAATGAACTAAAGATCATTGAACTATTGATGATTGACAAGTCGGTACATTTGCTTCCAGTCATACGGCTCTGGGACTGTAAGAAAGTTGACTTCCCGTCGTTCGCGCGGGACGCAGGTGTTTGCACCCAACCGGTTGTTGTCGATGAACTAGGCTTGTAAATGACAGAGTGATCTATTATCAGTGATTCTATTTTCATTTGTTGTTCACGCTAGAAACAGTGAAAGTCCGCCGGCACCGGCGGCAGCGAATTTAAATAATTCCTTTGACGATAGAAAGTAACAGTTTTTGGGTACATTATGAGTCCTATCATCTTTTCTTGCTTCAGTGCATCACATTATGTAGTGGTTGTAAATAAACCGTGTAATGAGTGCCCTCGTTAAAAATGAACTTAAAATTATTTAACATACTGTTGTTCAGTTGGTTGTAGGTACACATTTAAGTATTCCGTAATAAAAACTGTGTGTGTACAAGTTTTTTCTTGCTTTTGATATATACTCTCCTGCCTCGTTGGTCGTGTTGGTTGCAAGTGCGACTGCCGATCGGGAGGTCCTGGGTTCGATTCCCGGGTCGGGCACT
>DWDU01000025.1:0-30695 GCA_018245575.1 Jemadia suekentonmiller | reverse complement strand
TATATATGTATGGTAAATCAATATGTAGAGTATTATTTTCGTATTAAATAAAATAAAAAAAATGTATTTGACAAATTTCTGACGATGTGAAGATTCAGAAACATTATACTAATTACGTCATGTTATAATTGTTAGATCTCTCGTAACACGTAACATTGTATACACGTTTAATCAAAAGCTTAATAAAATTAATAGTGGGATATAAACGTAGGTAACTAATGAAACGTGGGAGTGAAATATACACCTCTGCTTACCTATCGGGGATTGAAGGCGTGATTATCAGCGGGTTCGTGTTGTCTACGAAAACGATTCAATACCAATCCCGAACAAAATTCGAAAATAGACTATGAAACAGAAATATATAGCTCTGTTATTAGCCTAATCTGTGTAGTGCTAGAAATAGCTTTCGTCTCGAAGGGCGGAGTTCTCAGTGAAAGTTCAACCTGGGGGCACGGAAACGAGCTGTGACGTTGAAGACATCATCATGCGCACACGGGCATACGGCATCACGATCTGGCTGGCGGCGAGTGTGCAAGCAGCTTCACAATGATTGATGAGGATAATAAGCAATGTTTAGAGCCGCAGCGTTTATGACCCTCGGGCGTTGGCATATTTCTAATGATTTGTCAGAGTGAGCAAGCAGTGCGTGGCGCGGGCGGTCCTTGGATGGATCACCGCTTGCGGCTGACAAAAGGAAAATTTTCATGGCAGTACCTACGCTCGGGAGTATTATTCATATAGACAACTTTCGTTCCATCTACTCATACTAGGTAACTTGGTTCAGTATATCTACATCATGCTTCTCCTCATAAATGCCAGTCATGCATTGTGTATGGTTTCATTACCATAAACATTACAAATATAGGTATTTGAAAGTAATTAGGTTGCACATTACAAGAGAGTAGTTTTCATCTAGTACATTTGTCTTCAAAATGGCACGTGACATATTAAAATTATTTTAATTTTCAGTTAAATTATTAAACAGCTACAAGTTCACGAGAATAATTGGGACAGACAGGGCGCGGTTTCACGCTAATTAATAGAATTTGTCCGTCTGAGCGTTTATCGGGGTTCGGTGCCGGCACGACCTTTTGTAGTATTACGTGTCCGTTGGTTGTCATGGTTACACGATTCTGATGTTTAAGTAGTATCGCTCGCGAATTTACTCCAACATATTTGTCGTTAAACAGCAAGCTTGTACATAATATGACATGATCATTAAGATATTGCACTAGATACAAATTTAGAGTTCCACGATAATAAAAGGATAATACAATAACACGATAATACAAGGGATAATGATATAATAATAAACTATTAATTTTTATAAAAATATTACACGCTTATTTTAAATGAAAAAATTTAATATTCACTCAAATTTTATACTAACCATATTAAAAGGTAATGTTAACTATGTATTATTTGAACTTCCCAGAATACTTTGAACTCAAAATTTTTCAAATCATCACATAGAAGGTGTCACTATTATTATTACATAAAAAGTGTCTGATTACATTCTACGTACACCAAGAATGAGTTTATTTTCATATACAATTTACGTTAACAAAAAATGGTTTGCAGTCTTTACTTAGAAAAGTACAATGAATTTTGTCTGCCAAGTATCCTTTTCGCAAAACTTTGTGATGCAATGACAATACGAGACATGCTGTATTTTTGTTTCGATGTTACTACACGTTGATTAAAGGTTTTTTATTCAACAGACGCACAATGCTTCGGTCTCTTTTCGGTGCCATCCAGCCCTAAAGCGGCGCAAGGACTGAATAATGCTAATTACTCACTCCATGTCGGCAGCACGGCGCGTGCGTACGTTCACTCCAAAAGTTAATGAAAAAAAGTCCACATTCACCGGTCACCATAAATAGTGTATTTGGTGCCTTAAAAGCGAATGGCACTCATGAATAAAAATACCTCGCCAAAATCGAAATGGCCGCAATTAAAGCACGCTAATTCTAATCACAGGGTTCGTTAGTTCGCGTAGGGCTGCCGTTGTAGAAACAGGGCTCTCGCAAATGATTTGTTTCACTAAAATAATTCATTCAGAATTCTTCAATAAACCATGGATCGATTTTATAATACACGTGACAGTTATACGAGCATTTAAACATGGTATTATACAAAAATAAATACGACACCATTTGATGCTTATACACCATATAAGAGCAGAATTGCTTTTAGAAGTTCTAATTTTGAACAGTCTTTATCTGCATGAGCGTGAAGTGAACATTTTTGATGTTCTTCTTTCAAAATACTTACATAAAATGCAATATTCAACACAGTTTACGAACAGGTAATGTTGTAAAGTGTACATGTGATCTCCAGCCCTGCGGATGCGCCTACGCAGCGGGCCTACGCGATGATTTAACACGGTTGGAACGGCTCAATGGGATTTATGAATTTTCGAAGGCATGCGGCTCCCAATGTATGGTATGGTACTTGTAGCCGAACGTATTATGAATTTTTAATGCAACATTGTGTTAAATCTTGCTGGCAACTTGAGATATGTTATTTAATTAGAAACTAAATGTATAGTATATCACATCATATAATAAAATGAGAAAGTATGGTAATTTAATTATATTGTAACATCACGCCTGTAATCCCCAAAGAGGTTCGCAGAGGAGTTTAGTACAGTCGCACGTTTTATCGGTTACAGTTGGGTCGCACTATGCAATAGGTGTTAAGATCATTGGCATACGCCGTAGTTGCAAAATGTGTAAGAGCTTTTACATAAATCCTTTAAAATAAATAAGTTGTATATTCTTATGTATTATTCTTATAATGATCGAAACCGTACGCTAAATATAAAAGTCATACATGTAGTTTTACGCATTAAAAATCTGTTAACTTAAAATATCGAAATACGAGCACAACTGTAATAGAAAGCGGAGAAATATATGATCACACTAAATATATGGATAGAAAACATTTGAGACAGTGTCGTAATGTTAGACAACACGTGAAATTCAGAAAAGTAAATAATTATGTGTTAATTCTTGAACAAATTTCTTTTGCAAATACTTTCATGCGAAGAATCTCATCTCATCAATCTTTAGTCACGGAAGTCTACGAATTATTGCCGTCCACGTGAATATTAAGAACCGAACAATGCAAAGACGAAAAAAAAACAAATGCAAATGCAAATAAAGAACAGCGCAGAATGTACGGCGCGCGCGACATTCCGTATCTAATTATGAAAAAGAAAGTTCTGATTACATTGTGAAGCTATTAAAGATCATACATAGTCGTATTAAAGTCGAAACTGGATTGGTCGGCACTAGTGCGTGATGCTCGGTTTACGAGATAGGAGTGTCAATAAATAACAATGGGTATTTAGCGGTGTTTAGAATCAGATGTCGATGAAAGCGCGAACATTCCGCGCTGACGAGTGCGATTCCCGAGATGGATATATGAGGGCGTTGGTCTTTTTAAGGTTATTGTAGCTATGGACATATATGAGATGCATAACGATAGCAAAATTGAGTTCAGAAGAGATTACTTGGTGGAGAGGGTCCAACCAAATTGCAAAAGTCAATGCGTATAAGTCGAGAAGATCAAACTGGTACTGCGACATTAACATTCAAATGTAAAAAATCCTGGTGGTACTTAAAATAATTTCATCTGCCTTTTGCGAAAATATGTCTAATTGTCTTTTATAGCGCGCCATGGCATTTATTTCTTATACGACATAAGCAGCAAATGAGCAGCAGTCTAGAGCAGGATTGTGAATAGGTTTGTTTCTGTCTAAGAGTCCAATTAGTTTTAGTCATTAAAATAATATTCATAACAAACAGAAGTGTCCGATTGGGACTGTTAGCACTCACGGTTCTGATTAATATAGGTAAGTGAGTAGGCTTGCAGTTAGCATTATACATTATTAATATTAGCTCTATTCGAAACTGGAAACATAATGTAACTGTTCAACTGCAGTAACAACATTATATTAATATGATCCGTCGTTAGAATCTTTTCACATCCTCACCAAGATGTTTTCTCTCCTACATTTAACCAACTGGAAACTTTTTGTGTCAATCTCTAGCTAATTTCCTTTATTGTCACTAATATTATAGTCAGGAATATGAGATATTAGCATATATATGTATAGGTAATACCGACAACTTGTATCGAATACACAACGGTATCACGGTACTAACTGGCCAGTTCTATAACATTATTTTAACTATCAGATAATCAATTCGGAGGTTTTAGCTATTTAAAATTTTTTTCAGGTTACTGAATCCGTTGGCGCCGGATCCTGTGAAACTTGATATCGGGAGATCATCGTTTGCTAACCGTTGTATTTAGTATTAAACTGTTGGACAACATATTTATTTAAATTCTGTATTTTGGATGATCGGATACACATAGAATTCGAATGCACAAATAGTCCTACTACTAAATAGTCATACTACACATTACGCTACACTAGTGATGGCCTAACTGCCTAGCGGTTTAAAATTTAACCTTGGAGCAGGAAGAGCATAATGCATGAACGTATACATCATCAAAAACCGTTTTCCTGGAGAATTGTAATAGTAATGTCAACTTAATTCAGTAACGTTACAGTTCCGCGATATGTCGTCTGATAGAATTAGCTGTCGCTGACTTTTAAGGTTTTGTATTGTCTTAATGCCGTTAAAATATTATCATACACAACACTTTGCAACGGGTTTTCGTATTATAAACGGTAATCATGCAACACATTTCGTCGCACAGCACGCTGTGGCCCACGCCGGTAATTTCGTAGCGCATAGAAAGTGTTTTGTGAAATAGCCATGTTTCTGTAGGAAATTGTTTTCCACGCCTGATTTTCTCTTGATCGATGAAAGTTATTGATTTCACCAGCGATGTGTTTTTACTTGCGTCGCGGTGTCGGTGTTGCCATTATCCCTAATTTCTATGTGTCAGAGTGTCTGTTTCGTTATTATAGCTAATTTTGTCTGACTCCAGCTGTCAACCATCTTTGTAACTAGTGAGGACTATTATCGTGGCGCCTTTCGACTCCAGTGCTTGTAAATTTCGAAATATTGTTTTCCTGTCTTGTGAGTTGTTTCAATGGATAATTAGTAAATATATTTTCTTCTACGGTTTTGGGGCGTGTCTTATGCTCAGATATTAGGTGTGCGTATAGTGTTTAAAACGCTCAACGGCTGACTTAAACGTTACAACATGGTAGTTAATTCGATACGATTTTTAAACATTATTAATGCATTTATTTTTGCATAATAAATATTGGCTTTAATAAAATGTCAAAGATTCCCAATATAACATTACTGCGATGAACAAATAATAGCATGTAAAAAATATTTATTTCTACCCTGAACATTTGACACTAGTGTCCAAATAAAACTTTAAAGCAGCAATACTACCGCAGCAGCAGCAACGGCATAGTACTACCTACAATAAAAAACAAACAAAAAAAACAAACTTACACGTAATGGACCGCACAATTACAAAAAAATAGTTGTTTTTCGGTCCTTCTAGTCTGATAATAAATCAAAATGTATTAACTATACGCATCTAATGTATTACATATATAGGTTTTAAAATTGCACAACCTTTAAATGTAATTAGGAGACACTTGGGTTTGGCTAAAATTTCTAGTACTGAGAACAGTTATTTCTGGCACACAGCATCAGAGTACGCGCGCTTACTAACCGAGCCGAGGTCAGGTATAAAAGGTTTTAATAACATATTTCATTGATACAGAAATTATTACTGCACAGAACATTGATAGGTCGCGTATTGAGTTTGTTCAATACATAATTATCAGTCATGCACGAGTTAATAGCATTGATATAATAATATAATGAATACATAAAAACTGCAATCGGAGTACTTACATTATAACGAAATGAATCTATCTACCTTGACTTGTTTCTTAATAATACCGACATAATTAATTTTTGTTTAATATAGCAAATATGTTTTTGGTATTTTTTTATATCTCTTTTGTTGATTAATGTTTTGTATCTTTAATGGGATGAGATTACTTTTACAGAACAACAATAATAACGATAAGTATATTATTACTATCAATTTTAAGAATAAATGAAATTACATCTATATTCCATGGGGTGACAATTGACAATAGATGTTTACATACTAGTAAACGTGATCATGTGGTTATATCATCAACATTTACTTCAATAACCCGTTTAATGTGCTTCTATTGGAGTCTGGTTTCCATAGAGAATTCACTCAAAACCTCTGAATGTACTGTATCAAAGCAAATATGAAAATAACAAAAAAAAGTAATTTCACGCCCATAATCCCCGAAGTGGTAGGCAAAGCGGAGGCGAAGTAATATAAATCTAAATAAAGAAGCACTGAACATGCTATGTCTCAGAAAATATAACTCGTAAAATGTCCTACTATTTGACGTTACGCAACAGCTATCAAGTGCACAGATTACCAAAGCGAACGACAAGATCAAACGTGTCGAATTATCTCAATGACAGTAAAGGTCGATCTGAGGATGTCGATAATAATTATCGCTTTAATCGATAGTTACCTCGATACGATAACATGACGAAATGTTCCATTGTCGTACAAATGGAGATGGTGTAGATGAGTAAGTATGATTAAGTACACATGTTGGGATTGCAGATTCGAGCCGTGAGAAAATTATTTACGCCGTTCGAGTCTAGGCATCACTTTACGCGAGGGTGGGGTTGATATGTGGCGTTGGTATATTGGTGGAGTTTGAATACTAGAGCTGGAGTCAGGTTTAACGCAGAATAGTAGAATTGTTGTGTTGAACAGAATAAAACGTCTGTAGAAACTCAAATTAATAAAATTATTATCGAATTATCATCTACAGAACTTACCCTTACATCTGAAAACAGAAATAATTCTAATAAAACTACAAATTATGTATATGTTTCAGCTACAAGTTCTTTTTAGTTTTTTTAGTTTTAAGGAAGGTAGTGGTAGACAGATATTCACCGATTTTGAAAAATAACAATGTTGGCAAACGGTTCACCACTGTGACAATATGATGGAAATCCAGCCCGCCCTTGTGACAATATAATGGAATTCATGAATCCAGCCCTTATACTCTTGTACCAAGGTCTATGGCTGTCTTAGATAAAATCGACCTATAATAGTTTTACACATGCAATTTTGCAAAACGGATTCTGTTTCAACAGCTCTATTCACTATTTGTGATGATATACAAGAGACTGGTGACCGAAAACTGTTTATAAAATTAGAGTAAAGAGAAACAGTGTTACAAGTCAGTTTAGGAACTCCCAAATCTAAAACATTTTTCACTGCTACTATAATAACTTTTGTCAGCTTGTAATGATTGAAATCATAACCGTACCCAATGAGTTTAAAATGAATGCAATAATTTAAACACCCACAATAAATCCGAGTATCGTCAAATCACCAACTCTATAGCTAATTGAGCCGAGCTACCAACGCCCCCTATATTTGGCTACGGAATACCTAGTCAGTCATCGAATGCGCACTTGCTATCTGGACCAAGGCGAAATGTTAATTACAAAACCCATATTGATCAAGCTTCCACCAAGAAATTGATAGCAACAACTACGTTCTTATCATAAGGCATTAAAGTTCATTTTCTCGTAGCCTTGCAGTTACATACCCAAGTGGTGCGCCGTGGGACAATATTTGAGGTTACAATCGACTTCTCGCAATTCATTATTATCGATGCGTTCTAGTATCGATATTGAATCGCCGTGAGCAAAAAAGTTATGAATGGCTCGCATTTCGCTCCAAATAACTAATATATATTAGACACGTTAAACATTATTACGTTCTACGGCGACTACAAAATAAAATCACATTAACTAACTAACTCCTTTTATGCGAATGTGGGACGTATTCCGTTAAATATACAAGCTACATTGCCGTGTAGGAAAATATTTATAGGATTTTCAGTCGCTGTTTATTACATTTATACGAAGCGCAGTTGCTGGTGAATATTGCGTACATTCGATTTAAAGTACGACTGATTTTTTTTTGTGATTAATAGATGTCATAGCCCTTATTAAGGTGTGGTAGCATTTACGCAGTTAATTCTTACTAGAACGTTATTTTTCATAATAAAACGGAAAATTATAACCAAAATACCAATCCTAACACTATAAATTTGAAGTATACCGTGTTGATGTGCCTACATATGTACATATGTGTAGGTACACTTGTATTTTAATCGGGCGGCCGATGCAAAGGGCCTATTATTAAGATCGCAAGAATCTTGATTTAATCGACGCGAGGGATCAGATCGCAGCTGTGTTTCCACAATCGGGGTATCGAGCTGACTTGCTTGACTGCGAACGATAAACGAGCGATAGAATAAGACTTTAATAAGAAGTGAATAAACGGATCGTAAGAAAAGAGTAGTATATTAAAGAAGTTAACTCGAATATATCTTACACTTGTATGTACAATGCAACATACAAGAGTATTTAAAACTACTTTACAAAATATATTTTGAATGGTTTTTCGGGATATTTCGAATAGTTTCGTATCAATCCCGATCAATCCTTGTGAACTCTCCCTGGAGACAGTACTGTTGCTGCGAATTCCGAAAAAATACACATGATTTAAGCCGCTACATAATTTAATCATAATCACAAGCCGTTCAGTTTACAACAATCACTTTTAAAACATCATAACAGCCTAATAGCAGAATATTCATTGCATACCAATAATTCTGCGATTAATCCCATGCCAAACATTTTGTTGCCGATGTATATAGGTGTCACTTACCTATCTATTTGTTCGCATGTCTTTATACGCTTCTCAATAACACGTCGATAAAAGGAAGCTGTTGGGCTATGAATACGAAGTATTAAGAAAAACTAGAAAGGAATGCGGGCCCCAAATTTTATTTAGAATATGGCCATTAAATTACCTGCTGTGTGGGGTTTGCTTTACCGTGGGTAATGTACTTACACTCATAATATTATTTGTTGGCCAAATACGTACGAGTTATCACGGAAACGTTACCGACAGTCAGTACACACAATTTTATCATGCCATGTGACATTCAAGTAGTTAATTGGAAAGAAACGATTACTGGAATGTCATTTACCGTATTATCAATAATTAATATCGCTTGTTCTACTAAATTCTTTGACAAATTGAGTTCTCATAAATGCATAATACCTTTGTGCAATGATAACGTATCTACTTGCAAGTGAAGTGAATATAAATACTTTCTATTCTATTGGGATGTCCTCTTTTCACTTGACCGTATAATTACTAGATGTTAGACAACGTTACAATTTTGAATGTTACCGTCTCCAAGCGATTTGCAAAGTTATGCAAATCCGGGTGCGATCGGTACTTGGATGGATGACCGCCAGTGGCCAAATACTACTAAGAATTCATTCGTCCGGAGACCAGCAATCGATAAATCTCCTCGGAGGTCACAAAGACAATCTAAAAAATACAAATCTATCATTAGCCTATCTCAGTCAACTACACATATGCTCCCTCAAAATAGCGCCATCGTACCCTGACTTACGCTTCTCGCATCCAACTTCTGCCTGCAGCTTTTTTCAGATCGTGATCCCATCGGAGGGCGTCCTACACTACTTTTGCCGAGCCGCGGTAAAGGGTCACTATCATGTATTTCCTTTGCTTAAGAGCTGGTACCATCAACGAAAATACCACAAAAATTATCCTTAAGCGCTCTCTGCTTGCTTATTGTACGGATACTTCACGGTGTGCAAACGCATCACAGTCACTCTACAAAAACAACAAAACGACAGTATTAAACAGAAAGGGCAAAGAACTTTTTGACTTTCAAAAAAGTTTAATTCACATATTATGATTAAATCCGACATGCAACAAAATATACATTACGAAATCGATAAGATTAAAATAAAACGATACCGTTCTCCGGTTAACGATACGATGGCGAATCGTAATCGAAGGGAATCGATTAAATCGTAAACATAATTGATTTGATTTTGTTGTTATTTTTTAGGATCTTATTGACAGTTACGAGAATTTATTGTTATTGCCTGTTGATGAAGAACTATTTAACGATAGATATGATTTTGATGTGTAGATATATTGTCTTGTTTTTAAGAACAATGTAATAAATTGTATATTTTTAGGATAAACCTTCTTTAAATCATGCATACATATCTTCACGCCAGGTCCCTTACGGGGTAGGCAGAGAGCACCGAGTGCCAAATATCTCTATCCTTACGGACTGTTG
This sequence comes from Jemadia suekentonmiller, assembly GCA_018245575.1. NCBI lineage: Eukaryota > Metazoa > Arthropoda > Insecta > Lepidoptera > Hesperiidae > Jemadia > Jemadia suekentonmiller. The sequence goes on along the minus strand of DWDU01000025.1, from coordinate 20,473 downwards.
TTCAACAATACAAACCGAGGACTGGGCGCGATGGCGTTCTTTGGGGGAGGATACGTCTAGCAGTGGACTGAGATAGGCGGCTGATGATGATGATGATGATGATGAAAATGTGTACACGAGAAGACTCGTGAGCATGTTGCCGGTTTTATCACGTTTGTTTATTAATACTCAATTCTTATACTACAGATTTACGCATATTTAAAATATAAACATCACGACTGTAATCGTCGAAGGAGTGAGCAGAAGAGTGTAGCACATTCCCACGTTTCACCAGTGACGTCCGCCTATGAAATAGGTGGTGAACCTGTCGCCATACACCGGGCACAAATAATGACTCCTAGCTACTTCTAAAAATATCAACAACAAAATCTAAGTTCGAAACATCCAATAGTTACCGAAACGGGATTGGAACCCAAGACCTTTAGATTAGCAGGCAACAACGAAATTAGGTATTGATCAATTATTGATAACATCAAATATTTTGTTGGATACAAGACATTCACTTACAAGGCGTTACTGTTCTGCTTATTTATCGGTTTTAACACTAATAACCGGCTTGCGTAGCTAACCCACAGCTCACTGGCAACTGGCCTACGCTCACCGCGCGCGACACTCCGTTCTTGTCGATACTTATTTATCGATAATCGCTAATCGAGCGAATAATTTCGATCAATTGGCGTATCAAATGCGCGTCCAGTAACTGTGCGGTTCAGGTGTGCGCGAACCAGATGGCCTCGAGCATCATGTCACAACAAATATTCTCAGTATGGTGGTGACTTACTGGACTGTAGGAGATCAGGAGATGCAAATATGATGTAGATAGTTTTAAAATACATTTTGAGTAATCACGAATACTTCAAAGTTGTATTAAACATTACGATTTTGTATAAGATAAAGTTCCCTTGTCATTATCCATTTCGTTAATGATAATAAATGAAACAGTATCGTGATTGAGCAGCGCGCGCGCTACGCATGCGTCTCTCCAAAGATTTAGGAACGCGAGGGTGAAGTGACTCTAGTATGTACAATTAGTATTTAAAGTCGAGTATTTACACTAGAGTAATTATACACTTTAATAATAAACGTAAGGACACGCCTGTGATCCCCAAAGAGATAGGCAGAGGAGTGTATTACATTGCAACGATGCACCAGTTAAACGTCCCACTATGGAATAGGTGGTAAACCTATTGAAATGCATCGGGCACATTTCCAGACTTCGAGCCACCACTAGAAAAACTATATTAGAGAATTCCAGTAGTGCCCGACCCTGGATTTGAACCCAGGACCTCTCGATCGGCAGTCGCGCATGCAACCAACACGACCAACGAGGCAGTCTTGAATAATAGAATTATTAAATCAACACAACAGTAAAAAGTTTTATAAAAAATAACTAAAATGAAGCTAAGATGCTAAATGATGATGTAATGACGCTATAAATAAAAAATATAGGTAACGTTTTTGGTATTAAAAATTAGGAGAACATTTTTTTTTTTTATACAAAAACTATTTAGGTATAATCTGTCTTTAAAGTTGATTGAACGGTACTAAATTTGATTACACTAAAAACTGTACTTAGCCGTGCGATCAAAATTCATTTTACCTTCATAAATATGCCAAAAATGACAATGATTAAACCTTACGAAACATAAGCCGCCTCGGGGAAATTCCTTGAAAATTACACTTGAGGAAAAAGCCCACTTACAATTTGATTACGCCGAAGCGATTAAGCTTCGTGAGTGCGAGGCGGTATATGTAATATCACTCTTGTCAAAATATGTACACATATATCGGTAAAAGAGTAGAAATTGTTTTTATGTTCGCGGAAGACTTACACTAGTGTCTGTGTGCTAAGGTGATGAGGTGACAAATTATGCGCTCACTAGGTATGTGTGTATGTTATGTTTATGTTACTAGAGAGTAGGTTTTACATAGAATGGTATCAATGGGCGTCTGTGCATTTCATTTCCAAGATTTATATATGATAATTAGTTAACGCACATGTAGTTTATGTCATTGCATACATATATTATTAACTGCATGTGCATTTTAAGATTAAAAATTTCTTGCTGTGACGGTGAAGGAAAAATCTAGAGGAAACCTGCACGCCTTGGCTATCTTCGTAATGTTCCTTAGTATAATGATATACTTCAAAATTTGGCCAGCTTAACCGACTATGAACTTAACCCTTTTCATTTTGAAAAGGTATACGTATTCAGCCATAGAACGATCGAGTTGATGACGATTATAATGATCCTGATAGGTTATGAGAAGACGCAGGAAGGACTGAAAGGTAAATAAAGTTCTTCGTAAATCACTGTAAGGCAAGGACGAATTAAGGTAACAGAATCATTAATAATAAGTCACAACAAAAAAACAACACTCTTTGAAACCACACATAGTGGATTTATCCTGTTAGTGATCTACAGAGGTCATTATAGCACAACAGTAAATACTTAATCGAAAAATGTAAAGCAAAGCAACAATTATAATCTACAAGTTTGATAGACGTAGTCCATTATGATTTGATACAAAAGGCCCTCGATCTAACCGCAGCAGCCCCCGGGCCTATTCGCAGAAGGACAAGACAGTAAATCCTCATTAAAACAAACAAATGCAACAAACGTAAGTAATGTAGGTAAGTTACAATGAAAGGTTAAAACTATAATATGGAGGAACGGTCCTTTTGATGTTACGATTGGACACGATATTTTGCTTTATGGCTTTCAATGTCTACCTAGTTTTGTATGGAGTTGCGAGTGACGAATAAGTTGATTCTACGGCTACATAATTCAATTGCATATGACTTAACACACTTAGGTATAGTTTTTTGGGATAGGATGATTACTTTCAGACTTATTCGATGTTCTTTTTCCTGAGCTCCATCCGTCGAGGCCTCACTAAGATCCGTCAGGCTATTTTGGAAAACTGTACATAATCAAAACAAACGGTATGTAATTCATATGTAAATTAAATAATGAAGTAGCTATAGCTGAACAATTGACAAAAACATATGTAATACAATAACAAAGGGTTAGAAGTGACTAACATAGTTTTATCCTGCCACAATTGAATAGGGTTTTCCCCCAGAATGACTGATGTATTTCGGTTTCTTTAACGCTCAAACAAATTTTTTACAACAAAATTTAACTAACATTTAGTATTTTGTACAACAGACCGTAATAACAACAGTATTTTCATCATCTTTATCATCAGCCTTAGGCATAGAGCTTCTGACTGCAGCCGTTCGCAGGTCATAATTTATTTAGCCTGAGGTCATCCTAAACTACGGTTACTTTGTTGCAAATTACAGTTAAACCACCTGGTAATGAATAGAAAATCCTTAATTACACCGGCGTTATAATCATTTTCCAATCACGACACACCTTTCTGAATACAGCTCCAACGAGCATTCTGGGTAGTGAGAGATTAATTAATTAAATTCTGTATATTTATGGCTTCGGCTTACGTGTAATACACCCGAGAAGATTCTTAATGCTTTACCTGAAAATAAAAATAAAAATACTGTTAGAATTAAGCTTTTTTTTTCTAAAATGGTATTGAACAAATGGAAATATTTTGGAAGAATCACGGCGGATCTGTAAAGATACATACATATAATATTTGGTACTCAATGCTCCCTGTCTACCCCGTAGGGGACCTGGCGCGAAAATATGTAATGTTTGCTATAAATATGATTAATTTTGCAATGTTCAGTACAGTTATATCGTTTCTTAGTAATTAATCAATTTACCGGAAGAAGGAAATTAAAACTGTTTTTTTACGAAATATTTTATATTTGCATTTAAATATATGTTGCAACGAATTTCACCAGATGTTCTAGACAAACCGTTTAAAAAAATTTTAAACAATCAAACATTAAGAACAACACGACATCATGACAATCACGGAGTTTAAAAGTTGATGTTTGGCGATACACAGATATATTCATTCGGAACCTTAATGGCTGTACAACCGCCATAATTCTGATCTAATAGATGTAGCAACATACCCGCTGAATACTGATCTACGATAAGCGTTGGCCAACTAACTGATCGGTGCGCGGCTGTCCTGTTCTGGCTTGCAGTGAAAGTGCTTGGCCAGAGGGAGCGCGCCACCTGTTGATTTGCTAATGACTAGGAGAAATGTTTGAACATGACTCGAGGGAAAGTGATGATGCGACCTAAGACCGCGCGTTGAGCGCTAAGAATTCTCAACATTTATTTACCTTTTATAAATGTTTTCTATTCGATAAATACAAGATTGTCGACGGGGCTCAAGACGACATTTTAAAGTGGTAATACATATGCGAAATTATTATGAACACGGAAAAGTTAAAATGATTTTGAAAGGAAATTAACAGAAATAAAAATGACATGTGTCTGAAGTATTTTTACTTGCATAAATCCGAATGATCCGATTAAACTTGGTTTGTATCTTGACATATCAATCCTTCGAAGTACCCAGAAAAGAGATATGCAGTGAAAGTGCTCAATGAGTGGCGTTACGCACGAATTCCTACTGAAATTTGGCAAGTAATCTGAATCGATTTAGTGGTTGTATAAATGCGGTGAAGTTATCTTGGTGTCATAGTGTATAACTTAAACACGAACCGAATATTATCCACAGATGTTATAGAAGAATAGAAATCAGTAAGACGGAACAAACAGTACGTAAGTCCTAAGATAATACTACAATTTGAGCTTTACATACAAAAATTATGTGTTGAGCAAGAAAACTGCCAGCTTTTGGACAGCTAGTAGATAGCACAATGAGTATTAAAATTAACATACGCACGATGTTAATTTAAAGCATTTTTCATGTTGATTATTGGACGTGTTAACATTCCTCTGCCTACCTCTACGGGGATAACAGGCGTGATGTTACGTTTTCATGTTGATCATAACTATACGCAGTATTGTCAATGGTGCATGATATGGAAAATAGTCATAAGTTTGGTAGTAAACATCACAATGGAATGTCGATACTTTGAAATCGAATTGATCGAATAACTTAATGGGTCACGGCTTAATATCCACTCTTCGTATTTATGGTACAGCAACATATATTTCAATGCCAATTTACGTTTCCCATATCGAATATCTCGCATGGCATCGCCGCACCCACCATTGTGTTCCCATTGACTGATCGCTTGTCAGCGCCCGACAAATCAAGATCGATTCCGATACCATTCTTAATTCGATTCTTTCTATCTCCGTCATTCAAATTCTATTTCTGAATAGGACTGTCTTCCTCTAATTCCACGCGTGAGCACCAACTTAGCGATTTGTTAGTGTCATTTGTCATGGTAATTTTTATTTTGGAAAGGCTACAAGGAAAATTCTATTTGGTACCAATAATTATTGTAATCTGATATCGCGCGATTAAGGTTGTGTGCTGTTTTGTATGTTTGACGCTCCGATATGTCCGACATTTGTCAAGTCGGATAATTAACTAAATCATCATCAATCATAAATAAGATCAGTCCATTCTTTTACGATGAACCCAATCTCTCTTAGGCATTATATTGTAAATCCATAAAAAAAACCTGAAGTTTCTATCATGCTATAAACAATAAGAACAACGTAAGGGTGTTCACTTTGTTCACGTGATTTTGAACTAATTTTGCCATTAACCTACAGGGCGATGTGTAGGTCGCGTGAAATGTCAAATCCATATCAGGTGCTACTCGTGCATGTCGTCGAACTTAACATGTGACTTTGCGAACACGTAACATAGGACAATTTAATGATAATACAAATCAAATATCACACTAGGCCACACCAGTTTAGATTCGATACATCCATATTTGAGGGTAGGTAAGTACTGTAGCAAATAATAAATTCACAATCATGAGCCATTTGTCAAAAGCTGTCGAGTGACATGATCGTGCATATTTTAAATCACGGAACTGAACGCTCGCGACTCAAATGGCAAATTTATTACGTTGCGCTGTCATAATTTTCCAGATCGCATCTCATCACTTCATTCATGTTTAGTCCCTTCACTGGATAGAATTAATGCAAGAACATATCGTTGCGACGAGCAAGATATTACCTGTAGCCGAATTAGATTCATGGCAGTTATAAATAAATGTAATCTCAACAATGAGAGTGTTATCTCATATTATACAATAGGTCATTCGGGAAGTAATGATCTCCTTAGGTCATCATCAAATTCCATCATCTACGTGAGTAATTGTCAATGCAATCCGCCAGCATTCGCGCAATCAGATGAACTCAGCACCCCGGAAAATTTGAAGAAGATGCAAATGTACCATAATGGAATATCGTAATGGGGTACTAGACCATTAATTTAAACTTTCCCAAAGAATACCACGTTCACACAGTCCGGAGGGCGGAAGGCACGCGTGGCCTGACATTTCGCTGGATGCGCCCGTTCGACACCCGACTGACGCAATACCACTGTTTTACCAAGAGCAATTTTATTTAAGACGAAACAGGCTATCGGCGCGGATAATCTTAATATTTCATTCTGTTTTATATAAGGGTCAAAAGGCGTGGTAACTTAATAGGTTTCATCTCGAAGCTTTTGAACTCTCGCCTTCCAGTGTTATTCATTATGAACAGAGCAGATGCCAATTAAAAATAATTTTACGATGGCGCTAATTGTTTATGGTACTCAAAAGTATTTATTACGTGTGAATTCCGAGTGTAATTAAAGAGCACAACCCGAAATGTTGTATTATACAATCAGAAGCCTAAAAGTCGTAACTATTACAAAACCGTAATCTTCCTCGTCGGTTTACTTAATGCACAAAGAAATAACACTGTTGCCTTTCAAATAAAAATGTTATACGCATCTGTGTTGACTTGCACAATGGAACAACAACGCGAAGTAAATTAACACTCGAGTTGCATAAGTTTACTTTGTTTTAGAATAGAGAGGCGATGTTTCATGATGAGAATTGCCCGCGTTTACCTAGAGTCCTAAAACGAGGTTATTTGATTGCACCTACTGTTTGGATATCTCAGTCATCTGTGTAACGTAACATCACGCCTATAATCTTCGGAGAGGTAGGCAGAGAACTGTAGTACACTCCCACGTTTCACCAGTTACGTTAACGTCCCACTATTGAATAGGTGAGCTCTGAGCTACTACTATGATTTTATTAACGATAATATCATCCCTATGTAACTAGATTTTTACAAATCTTTTTAATATTTTTATAGTTTTTCTTGAGTTTGGGTCTTACTGGCGGCTCTTCATTTCTGGCTGGATATCTTTATTGAATGCCTATATTTTATCAAGGCGATTTTTCATAGTCACACAGACAAGGGATTTCCACAGACTACTGTCTTGATGAAGAAACAAACTTCTATCAGCAAGTAATTGTAATATTTAGTTATTATAGTTCTGTAATAACTGAAATACCGTTAATTCCTTAGATATTTTGTCTCAAAATATATTGAGAGCACAGTCAAAATTTTCTTAAAGTTTATTAATGTTTTCAGCTTGGTCTCTGACTACGGTACTTCAGTATTGTTTGCACGACAGTTCAAGTACATCGCAACCCTACTAGGTCGGTAGGTCAGGGCGGGGGTGCGCGCCGCCAGCCCGCGTGGCGCGGACTTTCACTGAAGGTCAACGGCCGACGCCAAAATAATGGCGGCCGCTTACGTCACGCGTTACGTTCGCGCGCTCTAGCGTTTTTGTGGCGGGAAACGATGCAACAGGTGGCGCGTTCAAGGACACTTCTTTTATTTTCCAATTTATGTGAATGATATCATGGTTATTACTGTTTTTTACTCTACGTATTTCATTTTTACTCCTATACTAATATAAGAGTAAAGTTTGACAGTGGATGTATAGAAAGTATTTCGTAGTTTTTTGCTAATAATGTTTTGAGCAAATTTTTTCAAATTCCAATCATTATATCACGGAGCTATCAGACTTACACTTTTAGAATATCTTTTACGAGATTTTCTTTTTTACTTCCATTATTTAATTTCATGCACGAATGATATCTAGTCTGAGTCGTGTTATGAAATTTTTACGGTTTCATCATTTTTATAACAGGAATCAAATACAAAAGTTTCACTATTTAATGTAAATTTTTTATATTATCGTTAGTATGAGTTTAGATTTCTATAGGGTATTCTATTTTTGGAGTAGTAAAGAATAGTCAATAATCATGAGTGGCCATTTTTGCTGAACCTGAACAGTAATATCACCCCCTGAACAGGAATAAGACTTTTAAGTCCTGTAGAAATAAGACTTTTAGTGCCAACTACTTCAGATAGTATTCGTTGTTAATAAGACTTTTAGCGTTAGCATTATTAGGAACTGTACTGCAAGAATAGGACTGTTAGTAACTAGCCTACAGGTTGGTCACAGACGTCTTGCCACTTCTAACAAGAAGAACGATCGCTCTAATATTCTAGTACTACTAATACAAATGACGAGATTCTTCACGGCACACGAGAGAAATTCAGGTCAGTGGCGTGCTACTGGAGAGGCCTATGCATGTACAGCAGTGGACGGAAATAAGTTGATGATGACGGTACAAATAGGTGTATCATTCATACTACCCCAGACGCAATGTATACACATTCTACCAGCTACCTAAAATATCAAGAGATATCCAACAATAACACCAAGAGACAGTCAACTATTCCACAAAGTATTTAACGAACAAAATTCGAGGCGTCTCGTAATCTGAGCCTAACTTTCTTTCGCCGTTAATCCGATCGAGACGAGATAACGGAACATGAAAGTAAAAGCCACCAAATAAAGTAACGCCGTCATAATACACGATAGATGTTAAATCACTAGCGATAACCGAGACAATAGAGAGAGCGCGCCATGATCGATTACACACACATATTTCACGAAGGCGCGTCCCCTGTCACGTGATGCGTAATTAATCTCTATTGACAAGCGAATACGATCGAGAATTGACTGACAGTTATCCAGCTTAAATTAAACGAGTATTGGACACGCACGTAGTATTTTACTCCTAAAATTTTAGCATCTATCTCCGCACCTACAAGTATGTCTGATGGAAGCAACCGCGATTGCTGTGTTTCGGCCGAGGGTACGACCCGGTCAACACACTACTGATAATAAAAATACAATTGAGACCAGATTCGATTAAATTTTCATTTGTATTAATAATAAAAAATTAAAAATAAACATTCATATTCATAATTTCATGTCCTTATCGATATTTTTCTAGAGTTCGATGGAACTTTTAAATTAAAACTTTAATTATTACTGTATTATTTACACTTTGTTTTAAAACTCAAGTGAACATTTAATGAAGATCAAGAACACTAAAGTCTCTTAATTTAGATGTGGTAGACAGAACAGACATAACCGTCGAAAAACGGTAAACGAATGAGACTAGTTAGCTACGTTCGCAATGTTTGTATAATATTAGTAATACAAGAGTGTATTTAGAATAATTTGTTAACAAATCGTTAGAAAAACATTGTTTAATATATCTAACTAGTGTATCCACTATCGTCAATTGCGAATCAACTAAACGAATGACGTTCCCATATATTACGTCTTTGTACGATCACTAACAAAAGTGTAAACAATAGAAATACTAACATACAAATATTATAATTTATAGCAAAAAATCTTGAATAAAGGTATCCGTTCAAAAGCACAGTAATATTATTTGTAAAGTAAATTCAACGATAAATAAAAATGTAAGTTACACGTATTTCTAGCCTATTAAATCAACCCCAAATAATAAAAAACAATATTACGTCAATTGGCCTTGAAGAAATATCTGGTATTTGTTTGCGGATTAGATGTAAGAGATTATATTTCACCATCAAGTTCGCTATTGTAAAATTATCAAAGTAGCGTTCAGAGCGCTGATTGTTATTTATCACCAAGTGTATAAAATTCAGTATCCAGTCACAGTTTGAAAATATTCAACGAGTCAGTCATACTATATAAGTCAGTCATAATATCTTTACAGATATCAACAATCGAACCCTCTTACGAACTAACTACTCCTCATATCTTAATGTGTCCTTTTATAGTGTAATATTTAACATTCAGAATGAAATAATATTTTTGTTCAGTACAAATATAAGTAAAATATGCAACGGCAAACACTTTTGTTCAGGAATGTACATACAAGCGCAAGGCGCCCCGTCCCTGACTCACTTGCGTGATGCTTTAACATTTAATTGCTCGCAATCTTACTGATTTATATCAACAAGGTCTATGTATGGGTCGATAGCCCCATTTATAGTTGTCTAGCTCCTGCACTGGTGATAGCCTAGCGGTTTGGAATTCAGTTCGGAATTTGAATCCTTGGCACGCACCACCTCTGACTCTAAAACTTTATGTACACTTTTACGATTAAACATTGCTTGCTCTTAGTTTCCTGGAAAACTGTAAGTATCATGTGTGCTCAAGTGTTCTCTATCGTGTTCTTTGAAGCTTGTGAAATCAGCTCACCAGCGCTGTTAATTATTGTCTTCAGCTTGAGTCTAAGAGCAGACCCGTGTTTAAAATTATTAGTTCGTGAAATTCTTTCAGAATTGTACATTCATTATTTGTATCTTTGTTTATGATATACGAAGAAGCTTTGAAAAGTATAAAATGGATATTTAATTTTGCGGGAGCCTAACTATATTTCAATATTTTAAAGAAATTGGTGACGTAGAAACAACAACGAGACTTAACTGGTACCTATCCGTGCTCTTTAAATTGAAAGAACGTTTATAAACTTCATCGAAAACCGTCACTAAATGAATTTCCAACGACACAACCTAAATATTGATGACTGCCGTGTTGGTTGCAAGTGCGACTGCCGATCAGGAGGTCCTGGGTTCGATTCCCGGGTTGGGCACTATAGAATTTTTCTAATTACATTTTCTATTAGTGGCTCGGAGTTTGGATTTGTGCCTGGTACATGGCAATAGGCTCACCACCTATTCCACAGTGGGACGTAAACGTATCTGGTGAAACGTGGGAGTAACTGGTAAAAAAACTCTCCTCTGCCTACCTCTTCGGAGATAACAGGCGTGATGTTACGTATTAAATAATAACAGCTGTATACATATTACATTGAAAATTCGACAAAACAAACACTTATAATGCAATGTAATTTGGCAGTATTAACGCTTTTAAGCTGCATCTTCCAGGCGACCATTATAATAGGCACTGTAGGTAGTGAAGCAACGGCACGTAAGATATGGCGAAATTGAATTTGATGATCGTGAAATTTCCATGCCTTTACACTCAATATATAACCTAAACCCCCACATTTTGCAAGGAGCCTTATGTTCAATAATGGAACGATAAAAGGCTTCGATCAAATAGGAAACATTGATAATGACATGCCGTATTTATATGCAAGAATTACATCGGAAGTATTTAATTTACAGCATCAGTTTATGTCCATATACAGTACATTCGTCAACGGTATAATTACTTCATGGTACTACTGATAATTCTTACTTCCTATACCTTGAAAAAATATATCTACCTACGTACAGTTTATATTATTTTTCCAACAGTAATTTTGATTTTGGAACATGATTGTATTACCGTTTAAGGTGCGAATTGGTTATTATTTATTAAATTTCGTATCGAGCTCATGCATTGGACTCCTGTTACGTTATAAAAGGCCTTGTTGCAATGTGTTAAGGCGGATAATGCCGTGAAGAAAATATACCACGGGGTAATGACAATGAGAATCTCGAAGGAACCGTGTGACAGTTTTGAAATTACTATAGAGGTTTGAAAAATTACCTTCGCATCCTTCGATCGCAGTCGCGTTGTATAAAAACTATCGGTGTGTTTATACTAGGTCTTGTTTCATCGTCAGCGAGTAAACGGTAAAAAATCGAGCGTGAAAAATTTGCACACAACTTGGATATACATAATAGGTATAATGTATTTGTGAAAACTACTTAATTTTACTATTAAGAGTTTCGCGAGTATAGGGTCCTACTTGATAATTCCGTGTGCGCCGCCACCTCGCTGCGATCAGCAAAAGGTCATGGAAATGATAAATGTTTGCAAATGCAAAGCTCCACTTTTACGAAATAGATATTCACAAAAGTGTAGTAGAAATACTGTTCAAATATATTTAAACTATCTCTTGCCCGCGGCTTCGCTCGCATTTGACCATTATTGGATTTTGAGATTTCTTGACAAATAATTCTTTTATCGTTCGTAAAAATAAATTTTATTTTTTCTTAACATGAACCCTATGTTACTTCTAATACCTCGGAAAATATGTGTACAAAGTTTCCTGATTATCGGTTAAATAGTTTTCGCGTGAAAGCGTAACAAACTTACATTCACATTTATAATATTAGTAACTAGGGATATACACATCTTAATCAATGGTACGTTTTCACATTTAATACATCAACGATTATTATCTACCAAAGATTCTTTTGATGCCATGTAACCGAGACATCCGATCGAACCTTGGACCTCGAGATCGCTTGCAGATATGTAATTACAGCACACCAGGCCGGTAGCATCTCACCAGATTCAAAGGTTAACCGCGTCAACCTGTTGCACAACCAACGTGTATATTGGTTGATTATGCAACCACCTACGAAAAGTTTATCGAAGATATTATAAAAGTCACTGTACCAGCCACAGTGCTCATTACGATCTTATTTAATTATTATTAATCATGTTTATTTATTTTACTGGCTTGTAGGTCAAATAGTTAATGAAGCTGACTGCTGAGCCGGGGTTATGGATTCGATTTTTACTCAAAATAAATATTTGTGTGATTAGCATAAGTACTTGTTGTGTCTGGATGTAAAAAGGGTTTATTATACCTGTAAGTATATACCTATGTATTTTATAAGCCAACTCGTTACCTTACCACAAACTACTTACTTTGGGATCAGATGGCCGTGTATGCGCATCCTAATAAGATATAGGTATATCGAGAGTCGAAGCCGTAATCATCATAAAAAATCAACATAATTTGTATACAATAAACCTAACACAACAACATTTATATATGTACATAGGAAGCAATGATCGATTGTTAGAAAATCACGAGCGTGAACAATACTAGAATCATTGATGTCTAATTGATGTCGTCACATGAATTATTACATGGATATCGTATTACAATGGATCGTGTTGCATCTTCATGTGCTATCGATCGAGCTCGTTTTCATATCTGCCATTAGTTAATGATCATTTATTTGTTTTCAGAGTATATCTCTTACAATCCAAAGTTCCACTGTTAAACATTTATTAGGTGTATTGACAATGGAACGCAATTGCATTATCAATAAAAGAAGTAATCACGTTATCTTATTAAGCGATTTCTTAGGGATATCTGTCGAGAGAACAGGCTACATGTCATTTACACAGTAACATTAACAATAAAATCCGAAGACGCACTTTGTATGATAATTTGTTTTCGGATATGCTGAAACAAATATGATAAATTTTTAATTTCATTAACGATATATTTTTGTTATTCACTCTCCGGTCGGCCTCCGAACTGTAATAAAATTTTGCTTCATTTCAGTTATTTTCGATCAACGTTTAATTAACAGATAAACAATCGCAATAACGTTCAAATTTTAAATTTACACACATAGGAAATATGAGTTTTTTTTATCCGCCTCGATGGGATCCAGGAAGGTCATAAGGTGTGTACGGTTCTTAATAAATAGAATGTGAACGCGCTTATGTGTTGTATTACAAGCGACAAGCGAGAGTGATATGGGGGTCAAGCGAATGTTGTAAAAGGAATCAAAACAAAGAATGTTGGGAAATAAAATATCGAGTACAGTAACATTGCAGACTATTTCCATTAAATTGTATAATAATTTAAATTTTCAAAGAACCTTCAATGAATATAATTAACTACAAAATAATTTTGAAGCAATAACTTGTTTCGCGACAAATGAAGGCTTATTTATTTATTTTTACACAGCAATACTCATTTATTTTTGACAAAATATATGAAAAAAAGAAGCAATCGTTGAATTACTTTATAAAACATTCAATCGCAGCGCATTCAAAGTATACAATAGATTTAGAACATATTACTTACCATCGACATTGAGCGATCATTCCAAGAACTGTCGGAATAATCACATATTACTGCATCGTAATACAAATAAAAGTGTTCTTTTATTCTTAACACTATAAGGGATAATAGTATCTAGCTTATGGACTTGTTCGCTCGTTCGCTCGCTGCTTGTAGCTCGTCAGGTACGAAGCTAACTTCACATGTGCAACGGTAGAGAAAGTTGAAATATGTCGCTTAAGCGAGTATTGCGTGTTGCGTAACCGCGCCTTTTTTTTCATATAAATCTAGCCTTCGACTTTCGGACGCCGCAATATTATCAATATTGAGTTCTTTTTATTCCAACATAAAATTCATTTTAAAATTATTCGACGCCTCAAACTAAATGTATTCATAACGTTAAGTTTGAATCCAAAATGACTTGTAACGACTTTATCGGTTACGTGATTCAAACGTTTTGATATATTACGAAAAATATGCATATAGATAATGTCAAAAACAACGTCATTTCCATAACACATAACACTCTGCGTAACATATGTATAACGTTAATAGAATTCATATAAATTTCTATGTAGTATTCATATATGTATATAATTCTTAGTAAACAATGGAGAAATATTAATAAATTATATAGTTATCAAGGCTTATCACATAGTGAGTGCATATTCTCAGGTTTATACGTGAAGAGATCAAGCGATGATAGGGTTATCAAAAAATGTCTGTATGTTAAAGTGGACGGAAAACCTTGTCCAGGGCTCAATCTAGTATCACAGATAAAATATTTTTTCTATATACTGGTTAATCGTTTTCTCGTTTGACGTAACGAGGGACTAATACGCAACCTGCACTGTTAGCGGCAGCGTGTCAAGTAATTAAATGATTGTATTATAAATGAACTTGTAGAGCTGTATGGACCACAGATCACAAATTACCTGTGAACATACGCAATGGTTGTCGAGATCGGCGGTTAGATTGTTGACCGGTAGGTTGCGTACAGCTGTATATTGATTTGGATTTCAGTTCCCCAAATTTCGCATTCAACGTCATTGATGAAACATCCCACAAAACTGAGTACGGTTGTCAGTAACTGATAATTAAAAATAACCAATCAATTATCGATATGAAAACATACTGGAGCAGCCCTAAGGGAGCAGCAGCGCAGTCCCATTGTGATGCGGCGAGCACGCCGGTTCAACAAACGTACGACATTGTTATGCAGCGAGCGCCCGCCATCGCGCTCGAGACTTATGTTAACTGTTACGCTAAACTCAACTATCACGGTACTCAGCTCAGTGCTTGATTGTATTGAATGATTCAACGTCAAGAGTCATGATACGTTTCTTCAAACAACTTGTAAACGTTACGCCTAATATATAGTTTTCAGAATCGTTGAGTGTCCTTAGTATATTTATGTGGCATATTCAGAATGTATTGTATATGTATACCTTGACTGCCTCGTTGGTCGTGTGGTTGCAAGTGCAACAGCCGATCGGGAGGTCCTGGGTTCAATTCCCGGGTCGGGAACTACTAAATTTTTCTAATTTAGATTTTCTAGTGGCACGGAGTCTGGATATATGCCTGGTGTACGGCAATAGGCTTACCACATATTCCATAGTGAGACGTAGACGTAACTGGTGAAACGGGGGATTTCGGGAATTACAGGCGTGATGTTATGTTACGCCACGTTTATAACCCATCAGATCAGCATAGTCCTCCGTCTAGATTACGGTCACATTACCATAGGTAATTGGTGTCAAGATTATTGTTATTATTGTTAACCTTCAAAAATATTAGCTGATTACGTGTTAATTTAATATTTTTTTTATTGATTTATATTACCTTATACTAACTTTAAACTTGATATAATAGTTACTTATTATCAAGTATTTTAAGATGTAATTCTAGTTGTAATAAATTGGTTTTGCAAAGTTATATAAATATCATATAGATATAGGTAGATATATATTACTGGCGCCCGCACCACTTTTTTACTAAATAATGGACATTTCAAATATTGTGTATCACTTGCCGGAACGACGAAGATAAACATTAAAAGAAAACCAACATAAACTGGAATTCTCCATAATGTTATCCAAGGATTGTGAAGTCTGACAACACGCGGGTGGGCCAGTCTGGCAGACTATGGACCCAAAACGTCTCACTGTGACGTGAGATCCGTATCCGACAGAAGAACGATACAAGAGTTAATAATATGGTTGCATACTATAATTTTGTTTTATTAAATAATTTGATTCATCAAATCCACGCAGAAACAAAACTAATAACGAACAAAAATTATTTGTATTCTAACACAGGCATCATAATAAGCTAAAAAGGCATTTACCGTGCTCCGAACGTACAGACAAATTGAAATAAATGCATATACATATATAAATACGTACGGACGCACGCGATGTTTTTTCATAACAATGTAGGTATATAATTAAATCCGTCAATCTGTCGGTGCGTGATGTTAATTTGATTTTCCACGAAGGATATTTATTTTGTTTTTGTTACAAAAAAAACCTATTCAAGCGATATGTATCTGCGAAATTGCACTTCCTCGCTCTTCTTGCAAATCATCTTCGTGCGTCCTTTATACAGGACAATAAGAGCACGACGAAAGAGTGAATGAGGATCACATTGAATGAGTCGGAAGTTTGCGCGGACACATTTGCAGTGTCCTGATCGTGTTGCTAGGGGCCTAAAACATTATATACGAACCCAAACATACAATAAATAAAAGAGTAAATTTTAAAAAAGTTCACTGAATTAGTGGTCAATGCACACTATTCACATAACGATTAATTTCCGACGTACACATAATCGGCTTGTATATAAACGGACCGTTTGTGTCATTAGAGACAAATATCATCCAGTTGAGTGAGTGTCCCCGCGCCGGGAACTAGTTTGGAACGACGACACCGCAGCGCACTGTCCGCGTCAGGGGCGTCCGAGCGAGCGTGTAACTAACGTCGACAAGGGTATCACTTTGCACTTGTGGCTTTGTTTGCACCTGTTAGAGTGCAGGTTCCTTTACAATACGCCTCTCATCCGTGCCGAAGTGAATCTTTTATTTTACCGCTGGTAAGAAAATGCACCCGAGAAAAATGAAGTGAGTTTGCAGAATTTTATGTCGTCTTTCCTTATTTATGGAATACCGAACGATGACTTGTTATCGATAACTTTGTGTATTACTTGTTATATGAAAAAAATAATGATTGATTGTATCTTTCGAAATCAGTTCCTAATATCAATTGTCTTGTTTGCATAGCCCTATTCTAAGTTCCAAGTGAAGCAACGAATCTCGAGCATCGTCGCCAAAAAAAATTCCCAAAGAATAACTGTTACGTCAGCAGTTAGCGCACGCGAGGGATCCGCGGTGATGGTAATTTTGTCAAATTGAACAAATGCCTTCCCAGCTGGAAGTCGGTCTCGCCGCGGTAATGAGGTGGCCATTAAAACGGAGCCGAGTAATCGTCGGTGGACATGCGAGCCCCGAGCCGCGGGTCCGTCACGGCGCATGACGTGCCAGGAACGATCTCAATTAAAACTGTATCAGACAATTGTTGCGTTCGCTCCAGGAACGTGGAAGTGGTCGTGATTATGGTGGCTTGTCGTTTAGAAATTATAATAATTTCAATTGACATTTCAAACTCCTTAGGAAACTGTGTTTAATTAAGCCAATGATACTCTAACGGTGTTTCTTTTGTTGAGATAAAATTTAACGTCTGTAAAGTAAAAAAAACAATGCCCCCATTACATCTTTTATATAATAATGAGTTTCATTTAACAGTTTAATAACTTAATTTAATGCTATATCACGTTAATTTTACAACTTAATGAATTAAACAGTTCATTAATTTAATTTAACAATTCAATTTAACATTTTAATAATCGAAAGTACAATAACGTTCACATTATTTTCATAATATAAATATTGTGAGGACTAATTTATTCCTATTAAGGTAGGATTACCTTTAAACGTTTTTTAAATCCTTTAACAACCTGCAAATAAAAATTATTGCAGCCTGCTTTCAAAAGCACAGCCGCTGGATACAGCCAAGATAGAACCTGACACTGAACATAACACAAACACGACGCGAGTCATCAGTAAGTTATTTGGATTTGCGTTTCCAGTTGCATAACTAACACCGTTCCATCACGTTCGAGGAGCGAATGAATGAGCGAATGTGTTATAAATCAAACCCTGTCATGTATTCAGTTCGAATGGCTAACGGTACCTGCGTGCATGATGGGGACCTGGACGGAGCTGTAGTGCACCAACAATTATATCTTCATTTGTGCAACGGTGAATAACATGTGAACATGACTGGTAATCGCTGATGGATTAATGCGAGTGATTCTCAAAGCTGGAAGTGGACGCGGCGGTATTGATTGAAATGTTTTTGCCCGGGATTCTCGTCAAGAATTAATGCTTCGATGTTGGACACGCATCTTCCCTGGGTGTGAATTGACAGTTGTATGGTCGATATAACACAGGTTCTGCCCAGTTTGAAATCAAGTAGCCGTGTGTGCCGTCCCGAGAAATGATATTTCATTTTTATCGGTTTTAATATGTGATGAAGGTTGTTGACATCCAGTTTAAGTAGTGATTATATAATTTATATAAAAACATAACCTCACGCCAGGTTACCCGGTAAGGGACCCTTGCGGAGTAGGCAGAGAGCAAAGAGTGCCAAATATCTCTATTCTTGCACACCTGTCGTGCCTCTTCCACATTCATCACTCTCTTCATACATATTCTTCATTATATAACATATGTGAGTTATAATACCGTCTAAACTTATGTATAAGTTTTCCATGTTTGTATTCATGGTATGTATATACCAACGTATATGATAAATGTGCAAGCACACTACTATAAGCATAGTTTTTTGGCACCCAGTGCTCTCTGTTTACCTCATAAGAGACCTGGCGTGACATTGTTATAATAATGATCATATTTGCATATAAATACCTACATTGAATTGAAATAGAATAAAAATCTGTTTCTAATATATCTAACAAACACAAAACAATTTTTTGTGACATACATTTCGACAGAAACACAATCTTAACAACTCAATTATAATAAGTAATTCTTATATACTGTAATACAAAAAAAAGGATAATCTGACGGATAAAATTAGATGATAATTAAGTGAATAATTCATTAATTAATAGTAGCGAGAGTTCGTTGACTTTGCACAAAAACCGGACATTCCGTCATATAGTACGTGACGTACGGCGGCGTTCACAAAGGCGCTGAGCCACCATCTCTTGTTACAGCCGCTGGTGACATACCACACGCGAAATCTCTGTACATTCAAAATTAAATTATATCAGTCTGTTTATCATTATATGCTTTTTTGTTTCACGGCTAAAACTGGAAATAAATATTCGAATATCGAAAAACACGTTTGCGTTTAATGATATAATATTTAGTAAATTTCGCCCCTATCCCATGAGAGGTATAATATAATAAGTGAAAGTGGGATTATTGCAGTCATATGTCTACCCACAGGGAAATAGAGGCGCAATGTTACGTCAACATATTACAAACAAAAGTTAAATAAAGAAAAGTTTCAATATGTATATTTATAGAGCTTGCAAACTCAAGTCAATAGAACCCTAATAAAATATACAAATCGCTCCTAGTCGCCACCTATTCTTAATAAATCTCGAGTCGAATACAAACAATGTTTCCGCCCCATCATTTATTTAGCTCGCCGAACGAATTTGCGCACGCATTACAACAAAGTAACGCTAGTGTGAAATATAGAAGCGGCGAGTAGGAAGTAAGCGTATACCAGACTGATTTATTCACTGATGGTCGTAGAGATGTTCGCTCATGCGCTTACTGAACTAATTTATGTGTTGTGATATGTACATTAATTACTTACAGCCAAAAATAAAACTAGTACACAGTGTATATCATAAGCGCAGTATGTAAAATGATTTGGAATATTATTATTTTTACTATGGTAGTTGTTTATGTTCAAGCACTCAATGGTGGTTTCGCGATTTCGCCTGAAGGTAATTGTGGAAACTGGGTTATTGAAAGCACGCTTGTCTTCCATACGGGCGCAAGCAAATATTTTGCCCATTTGTTACATGAACGAGGACCAAAGATAATAAAATTCAATGCAACTGTGAAAGAATTCAAATACACGAGTACAAACCGTGTCTGTTTATCACATCGCAACATTACAGCAGATATTATGCATTTAATGCAAACGTAAATTGAAATCTGCAAACGACGACCAGAACTGATGTACGCTGACGGGCTTATAGATTAACTCTCACGATTGATGCGAATTTCCCTTTTTTCCTCACTTTTCCCACCCGCCTCGCTTCATATGGACATGTGAAAATGTCGTAAGGCTGTAAGCCGCCGCACCGCGCCACTTTCGATGTCGACGGTTGACGAATCACTTTTATTTTTTAATGGGGACC
>DWDU01000024.1:0-30850 GCA_018245575.1 Jemadia suekentonmiller | reverse complement strand
TTTTAATATAATTACTACAAACATTGATTAAAAAAATAAACTTTATCAATTATTAAGTAAACTTTAAAAAACAAATCATATTCTCTTTCTCACTGTCTGGCATAACATATTTTTAATAAAACAAAGGACCAAATAAATCACTATGTTAAGTGAAAAGCAGAAAATAAATGGATTGGGATTTAAAAACACTTTACGTACTTCAATATTATGTTCTCAAATTAAATGCTGACAACTTATCATATAATTTACCAAGTATACTTGAAATTTAAGAAAGCCTTCGTATCTGGCAACCGAGAAGGCCTGGCTGTGCCCAAGGTCTTGGCACAACCGTTGCACTGATTATATGATGCCCTCTCTTAACTCGTACCTGGATGTTTTGACACAAGGAATGAGACACTACATCTTGTACTTGGGTAATGTCATAGAAGTTTCCATGATTTATTGAGCCGAATTGGATAAGCTGGTCATTTTCTACCAGGCCCTGAAATTGAATATTGAATTTATTATATAACAACTATATTTTAATGTCAATTTCAGCCAGAACATTATTTACTCATACACAATATCCATTGCAATTCAATAGAAAAGTAACCAAAAGCAATAATGCTACAAATGCATTTTTATATTTAATACCAGATTATCAAAAAGTTGTTATGAGTAACATATATAAATATGCATTATACATACACTACAGAAATAAAGTGAATTGCTAAACAACTCTAAAGAAGTATACCCGAGACCTCTGGAAAAGTCTAGAAATTTTAGTAATATAATTTAAATGTTAAAGGAAATGAGTTATGCCAGTTTATATACAATTATGTGTATAAACACTAACAAAATATTTAGCAGTACAATAATATAATCCACTAATCACTGTACCTCAAATAATTTTCCAAATATATACTTACTGCTATATCAGCTGGGGAACCTGGTTGAACAAAGCCAATGGTTGCAAAACATTGATTGGCATCACTCTGCATTTCATTTGCTCCATTTGCATAGTTTACATGGCCATTTGCTAAATTGCCATGACCATTCATATTGTTCCCCTGGTTATTTGTATGATTACTGTGGCCATTTGCAATATGGCCGTCACCATTTGATAATTCAGCTAAGTGAGCCGGTGCCCTACTAGGGCCTGCACCATGTGAACTGTTGGGGTCATATACCTCCCAAAGACCTTGTTCAATCTTTGACATTATTTCCTTTAAGTCATTTTTGAGACCTGGGTAATGAATATAGGTAATGATGAAGTAATTATGTCAATGTCAAAGAGGTAGGCACGGAAGTGGCGAATACACGTATGTTTCACCAGTTACGTTTATGTCCCACCATGAAATAGGGATTGAGCCTATTGCCATACACTATGCATAAATTCAGAATGAGCCACTACTGGAAATTTTAACTAGAAATTCTAATTAGAAATATCAAATCCACTCGACCAACGAGGAAGTCAATGCGCTGAGTATTGTTTATGAATATCGTTTATATTTTAAGCTAAAGAGAAAATTGATGAAAATATAACTATATTTACTTTTGCACATCAATATACTTTTAATTTTACTTCAACTTTGGATTGAGTAATGACAGATTTAAAAATTGCTGCGTCATTCACATACGTACATGTCAGTCTATATTACTCATTTTGCCACATTTGTACTTACAAATAATACGATGTCTGGCATGTCGCACTTTGTATACGTCTATATCATTTCTTGGATACCCTTCTGCGTCGACCAGTGCGTCATCCATACCGACGTTATTGGCGTGCAAAATCGCATTTTGCTCCCTCAATTCTCCTTCAATTTTGTCTTTTTCTTCCATCAATTTTAAAACATGGTCTCTTGCAGGCCCGTCCATGTTGTATCCAACCATTTTATTACCTAAAAGTACTAATTTACAAGATCTATGCTATTTAAGCATGAGAAAATTGCTTGTTAAATAAGAGCAGAGACCATCTTTATTTATTTTGACTTTGGCCATCCGCCATTTGTTAGTATTATTAGCATGTTAACATTATCGACATACGGCACAGTGTTACCATATTAAAAAATATTACAAGAATTATAACGTTATGATATCTGTTTTTAAAACAACGATTAAATTATACAATATGTTAAAAACGAAGGTAACAGTTTTATTAATGCCAACACGTTCACGCAAAGGCCGATTTTCATTGTTTATTCTGGGAGGCGGCGCTCAAATAAATCAAATTAATTAATGTTGCGCTTCTTTTGGCGACGCGTGATTATTTCCTTCTCAGACCTGCATACGTGTTGTTTCTGTTTTTTAATGTGAAACATTTATAACCGAGGTAACCCGATTGTTGACGTGGCGACCCTTATGCGTGGCAACGCGTCGCCAAGCTGTATGATAGTATATACATATACATGCAGTATATATGTGTAGTGTGTACGGTATGCCACATTGCCATCACAAAAATGACTGACTAAAAGACTGATTAAATTAAATAAAATGTATGTTTCTGTTTGTCAACTTATAGCATGCTTCAAGTCAAATGTTAAAATTAACCATCAATCCAGGTTTGTTGTTCCATAAGAAAAATAAGACTGAAATTTGAAATAAACGAATATTTCTTCGCTCCCAACTTGTTTAAAAAGAGTAAAATTATCTTAGATCACTTTAAAAATCCTGTCATAAATCCAAAATTAAACCTGAAACAAATTTATATTGTTTACATTGTTTCTTTGAATTCTTTCTAGCTCTAAATTAATCTAAATAAATTGAGGATTAAAAATAAAACAATAAATAGATACTGTTATTTTATTTGGAAATCAATAATGAGATTTTATAAACTGTAGGTCTTTTGGATTCATACAAAATATATTGCAAGCTTTTAGTAAATATGCTTCGATTTTACATTTAACAATTACAATAATGTTTTAAATAAAAATGACCAGATTAATAGTTTTATAATATTTCTACTAATAATAAAGACTTAACCGTAAAGTCAGATTTATAATAAAAATTAACATGTAAAGGTGAGTGTTGGTTAACATTTTTAAACGAAGGAAGGTTATATTTTAAAGCGTTTATTTATTTAATATATCAAAAGTATTCTTAGCTTTAATAAGTAAATGTCTTTTGTATCGACAAAGTGTACTTCAGTATTTCACTTAAATGTAATAATAGTCCGCTATGGAATTTTATATGCGAGCAGATTCCGCGGGTAAGCCGACTCGCCCGCACTCTGGCGACAGTCCGGGCGTGTCGATTTATCAGCAAAATACAATAACTCCACTGCAAAACATCATTGCAGAGTTGTGCAAATATCAACATATAAATAAGTCACATACATAATGTAAACATTCAGTACAAACGGAAGTAGAAATCGTAAAACGTAGCCGTATTCATGTGAACACAACGCGGAACAACAAATACGAACGGAATAAGAGCCATGATTGTGCATTACTAAGGAAAGTTATAAATAAATCTATTATCACCTTAAACGATTACCGCCTACGAGACAGACAATGTTCCGTAACGAAATGGTCCCTAAAGAACAAAACAAAAAAATACAAAAATGATTACAAAATCACACTTCCGTTCAGTCTCACCGTAGAGACGCTTATACGTATAATATAACATACACTAAAAATTATGGCAACGTTGACAATAAATAAGATACAGATGAATATTCACAACGCAGACACATATGACGGCGATGCAGCAGTCCCATATACAAACTGACAGCACGAAATAAATATAATATAGTCCAACGAGCACTTTACACGGATCGTACAAGGAAAATATAAGTATACAAGGCAACGAGTGCAGACTTTATGTTCACTACTATCATTTATTGTTGTCACTATCTATGAAGCCACATTCGCGTTGTTTTTTTTTAATAATTAATATATTTTTTTAAATACAAGCTTGGCTTAATTTGCGAATAGGTTAATTTACTTGTTAGACATTATTATTATTATTATTATCATTATATTATAATGTCGAGCGCGCGGTCACGCCAGCCACGTTGACTTCGTTTAAAGTGTTCAAGTGGATGTTTTGAGACGAAACCAGTTGACGTAAATGTAAAACAAGTGGGGGTTGTGTGAAGCAAAATAGCGCCACCGTGGCTGGCGTGTCCCCAGCAGATTTTCGCACGCAGCACACGGCTGGTTGTGTCCGCTTTGGTTCGTCTACAGTCGGAATGGTTCGCGTTTGTCCGCAGCCCGCGCCGCGGCGGGGGCGGGGCGGCGCGCGGCGGCGGCGGGGGCGGGGGCGGGGGCGGGGGGCGCGCCGTCGGACGCGTCGGACGGCTTGCGCAGCAGTTTGCTCGGCGCCGTCTGCTGGCCCGCGCGCACCGGCGTCGTGCTCCCTGACGGGGTCCTTTGCCTGTTGCGGACGATACGATTAGCATCGAATCCATGTCGACAGACCATCATGCACACCCATCTACTAATACTACTAAACATCAACACCAAACCATAATCGTCTACACGACATTGTTGTATATTTATGTATATACTGTGAAATTAATCGCACTACATATTCAATACAAACTCAAATATACAAAAATATTAGTACATAGATTACCTAGAGATACTAGTATTAGTGTGGTGCTCCTTTGGTACCGGTATACGACTCCTGCCGGGCGTTTGTCCGTCGGTGGAGGCAAACGACCCACTCCTATGATGAGGTTAGCGAGCATAAAGTTATATAGATTAGTTATAGACGACAGAACAGAGAATAGATACAATTGTTACTAGAAATTGTCATTGCACATGCTCCAGTGCACCACTCGAACGATCAGACGCGAACGGAACGGAATGTTCAGAGCAGATGTGAAGAGATAAAATTACATAACAATTTGTACTATTAGATCAAGAAAAGGTACAATTAGTAATTAAATTACTAAACATCTAGGTGCTAATCCAGATTGGCAGGGAGGAGTGCTCTAAGATGTGTAACCAATATAAGCTAACGGTGCATGTGCATTAACAAGGAAACAAAGCTAATAGATTGTGTCGAAACCGAGATATTTATTAACGATGAAGTCGATACAAAGGATGTGTCGAAAGATCTCATAATTGTGTCCTTTTAATACACAATTATACGATTTTTTGACACAGGACTTAAAACAAAATTTCCATAAACACCAATAATCACATAAAACCAAGCAAATGAAAGCACTCGCATTCAGCTGCGAAATATATACACATATACTGATTGGTATCAGTTCAATATTACAGCGTACCAGCATGATGTTGAGGATGTGGTGATTTATGAAAGCTCAAATAACTCGCCGATGACGATAGCGGCTAGCGGCGAGGCACGACCTCGATGTAGGTCGGCGTGTTAACTTGAAACGCGAAGCTTCTCATTGTGTGACCGCGACATGTTGTGGGCGTTGTTAGTGATAAGTAGTACATGAATAGGATTATGTTTCACAATACATCGGCGGGATATTTTGTAAAGCTGGCGTGCCAATGAGAATGATGGTGTACAGTGAACGGTGTGGGCTTATTTTTTTTTTTTGTATTACGTCTGTGGATGGCGATGTGGACATGACGACAAAAAGTAAAACAAAATTCCAACGAGCATCAATCAAAATAATCGGGCAAAAGTTCAAAGCATTCTAGAAGCTTGTACCCTTTGATGTCTCGCTGCGTCGGTTTGGACGCGTCCCCGCTCGATTCGCTTATATTACTTTCGTATTCATTGTCGCTTGTCATTCCCGATATGCTGAATAGCGAGGAGTCGTCTTCTGGACTTCTCTGGTCCGATTTCGGGTCTTGGGAGGTGGGACTGGGTTCTTGTGATGTTTCCCTAGAGTGAGATTTACGGGATATTTTCCCGTGTCTCTCTACGGACGGCGTTCTTTGCGAACGATTGCCGACGTATATGGGTATCTTTGTGGATCCCTGAGTTTGGTATGCTGGGTGAGTATGGGATAAGGATTTAGGATGATCAGACGCCATCGACGATGGCTGGGAATGTGTAGAGCTGTTTTGTATCCATTTTCATAATTGACGCATGCGAAAGAAAAATTATAATTTAATTATCGCCATTAATATTCATAATTATATTATAATATAATATTCATATTAATATATCCACACAAAAACCTTATCATTAATGTTATTGTCACATAACCCATACATAACTAAAATTGTATTTTTTTTTCTCATGCAGTTTAATTCAAAATAGCACCAGTACAATGGTTGTTTGATTCCAAAAACCATAGGATGTCATTTATAAATATATAAACATGTAGATGTATGGATCCCACAACCATATTCAACGTTCGTAGAGTACAAGGCAAATTTATCAAACTAGCTGAACAAACAAACGGTGCGTCCACATTGGCCGGTATACGCTGACGTCACTACAAAACAATATCACCCCCAAAAAGCCCGGTGACGTGCTCCTCCAATATTTGTAGCCAATGTTTCGATCGTAACATGTTCTTTATTCTCTGATAGACAAATTGAAGAAATATTGTTTAAACATACATATACTAATCGATAACCGTTTTCAATAACGTTATTAATAACTGTTACGTCATAGTAACGTGTGTAACGTTATCGAAAGCGAGTTGTAACAGGTTGCGACCGACGCTACACCCACAAACGAGCACGAGCATACTCTCAATCCGTGTGTACCTCACTAGCGCCGGCACCGGGGACAGTGTCGGTATGCTGGACGTGCGGTACATCCCCCCGCTGGGATACCTGCCCGTGCGCCAGTCATCCAATTGTAATTACTACATTTGTGTAATTTATTACATTTTTATGCATAAAATATATAAATAAGTAACATTAACTAAATCAGCTTTACGTTACTAATTCACAGGTTAAATTTAGAAGTAGTTAAACAGAGAAGTATTATTAAACACTTCGATAATACGGGTGTTCACGCTGGACTTTGCAAACAGGTAATTATTCGTATATTTATCGGTTGGATAGTGGCAGGTGCGGCGTACCTGCCGCTGGCGGGCGAGTGCGTGCCGGAGGGCGTGCGCGGCGCGGGCGCGGCGGCCAGGCGGCCCGCCACGGCGGCGGCGCGCGCCACCGACGCGCGCGTGTTGGTCACCTTGCGCATGGGGATGCGCGACGGCGTCGACGCCTCGTCTGCCGGCGGTCGCAACGTTACGCCGAGCTACTCCACTTTCCGAATACGGGATGTATTTCATGTACAACTTACTGAGGATTATTACGAAGTTCAATATGCGAACGTACCTGTACTGTCGAGAGATAGATTGGAGCCGTGTCTAGATGGTGGTTTAGATCCTGCTCTCGATCCCGGTCTAGATCCTGGCCGAGATCCTCCCGGTGTTAGGGTTGACCTGCACGACGTTTCATTATTACTGTGCATGCTTCTTATGATACATAACTATAAGGATATCCATTCACACTTAAAAAACAGATTGATTAAAATTTGATATTAAAGCGTTACCTAGGCACGCTAGGTTTTCTGTATTTTGACCCGAGTCCATTGGCAGCCTCGTTATCACTCAACGAGTCCGGTGTCCCCGCGCTGAGGGACGACCGCGACGCCCGGCCGGCGACTCCGCCCGCGGACATCGGCACTGAGCGAGCCGTTCGCTCTCTTACCTACATACAGTATCTTAATTAAAACAATTGTTTTTCTCACGATTTATCTGTTAGAAAAAAAATTTGTTAGTGAATACACTTAAACAGATGTACACAGAAATAAGTCTGTGTATAAGCAATGAGGAGAAGTGTACCATGTACACATACATGTAGCCACGACGGAACGAACTTCATGTGCACCATGCTAGTGGACTCGACAGTCGAGAGCTATGACACAGTACAACATAATAACACTAACACACTGACAATATACTAATGAAATAAATAAAAAAAACACAAATCCAACTGCAATAAAACTGATTGAAAACAATGGGTGCAATTGGAACGCAACACTGTCACATTGCCTATGTAGCATTACCCAGTGATATCCTGGAGAGGGCTGGTGCCCGTGGTGGTGGGTATAGTGGTGCGCGCCGGGCGTCGTCGACCCCTGCGATCTTGAGTGGCCGTAAATGAAAGCTTGCTTAGTCCCATGTGTCGAGCCCACATGCAGCGGATAAGAACACGGGAGCTCCTCCCGCTGCCTTAGAGCCTCAAATATGGGCCTCAGCTGCTCCATAAACTCTTCAGCTAGATGCATCAATACAAAAACCGGGGAACCATCATTAGGGGAAGGGGTAACATCCGTCACACAAAGAAACGCTCTTTCATAGTGCCAATCGTTTTGTCGGAGCGCGATTATTGCCGCGTAACGGGATGACGTCACTAGTTAGCCGAACACGCCTACACGACGAACGCGCGGTACGCGATAGAACGCAGGTGTCATGGGAACTGGTAGGATGGGGGTCAACGAAATACATTACCATAGATAGCATCCAATACGTTCACGTGCCACCTCTCCAATGCAGTGGGTCCAATGGGCATAGGTACGTACAAAAACAACACCAAACACTACACGAGCCGGTGCTTCGTTGCATAGCTTTGAGCACACTAATGCAATACGACCAAACGCTACGAGCTGAACACATGCTGCACTCACGACGTTGCCTCTTGCATATGGATCCGGCGATCCATGTGCAAAATGCATCAAAAGCGAAAAAGAAAAGAAAATCCCAAACCGTTGCTCCCTCTATCAACTACTGTGCGCTTATTGTAGTATGTGTGCGATATTATAGCCAACATCTAAACCTGTAGAGAGAAATTTGTATTACAGAGGAACTGTAGCAGCTTTAGCTACTTACCTTCGTTATGGGTCCCGTGGACGGAGGCGTGTTTGTGTTAGAGCGAGGCGTACGTGGTCTGAACGCTGCCATGCTCTGGGACACTCCGTCGGCCAGTATGAATTGTTCTCGCAGTTCGATGTTCGTGCGTCCCTTGGCTGCATGCGGGCGGCGTCCGGTGCGGGATCACGAGTAGGATGGGACGAGGGAGGGTTAAAAGAAAACCGTTCGGTAACAGGGAAATAGGAAGAAAAAAAAAACACCAAAAAGTGTTAAAAAAAATAAGGGATACGTGCAGTGGTAGTGAGGGAGAGAAAAAAAAACAACAAACAAAATCAGAACATGTCAAACATAAAACAACATAGGCATTAAAACAATTGGAGGATTTGTTGAAAAGTGTGCAGACAGGAGGAGGAATTGTAAAATACAATTAGTTTGTTCTCTCACCAAAATATATGCAATTGTTCGAAACCAAGAGCAAAGTTCACCGTTTAATTTTAATGTGGATATATCTAATCTACTATTGTCGCTAAAAGTAAAGAACAAGTAAAAAATATCAAATTTAGAAATGATTAAGACGATAAATAATTTTGAACAGAACGCGTAAACCGTACACGCTCGTCTACGGATAACATTATATAACATTTACTTAGTTACTGTGCAACGTGTACTATTTACAATAATGAGACACAGTGGTAAACTTTTGCGCTTGATTTACAAGTATTAGTATTCTACATAAAAATAAAATAAAAATATACGCAAATAAAAACCATAGTCCCTCATCATGCCATAATAAAATAATACAAAGCAAATTAATCAATTAAATACACAAAGGTTTTTAAAACTGTACCTCTTAATCATAACTATAGTGTTTTATCTGTTTCCACTAAGCACTAATAAAAGCGTACACATACTTATAATTTGAAATACTAAAATATTTTGCAAAATAAAGAAAATACAAAAAACATATTTGCAAAATTAAGTACTAAGCCACACCAACAAATATAATCGCCTTGTATGGAACCAGTTCTGTTTACAAAATGTGCTTCAAAAAGCCAAAAATACTTAACTCATTTAAAAATAAAAAGAAGGCTCCAATACCAAGTCGCATTCTCTTACCGAGCGGACAACAAGCTTCATGCTGCTCTGGCTTACTCGGATCAGGCAGCGGTAGCACTAACGACACTACTTATGTAAGGGTTTCATTGGGATCAACGCAATAAAAAATAATATAAAAATAAGGGACAAGGGAATGTTGGATTGGGTGAAGCAAATACGAATTAGTACATTAGTACAGCTATATCGATTTGTTTTGGATATTTAACTTTATTTACTTTAACGATACGGTTTGTTCATACTAGTGGAAAATGTGTATAATATAATGTTTTATGGCAAAACATTAAAATCTATTGTAACTATTTTATAGTTTAATGTCGTTTGGCACGTTGTGTTAATAAATGTCAACACGTATTATCAACATATTTTTTACGTAAATATTTAAACTTGAAGAAAAAATTATACCGAATAACCAAAACGTTACTTTACATTGCTAGTCAAGTATTATTTTAAATATTAACCATTTGTAATAAACAATTAAGAAAATATTTTGGAATTTCTAAAACGTAAAAGAACAGTTATAAAATATAAACGTTGATTTACATTGCTTATCACGTTTTATTAATTAATAAAATAAATTATTATAAAATATTATTATAAAAAATAAATTATTAATGATTACCAATTATATTTAAGTATCAAAACCAAAAAAAGAACGTAATAATAAAACGATCACTTACATTGTTTGTCACATTTTATTTCAAATATTAACCATTCGTTATGAATAATTATT
Source organism: Jemadia suekentonmiller (assembly GCA_018245575.1). Classification (NCBI taxonomy): domain Eukaryota; kingdom Metazoa; phylum Arthropoda; class Insecta; order Lepidoptera; family Hesperiidae; genus Jemadia; species Jemadia suekentonmiller. The sequence continues at coordinate 20,261 of DWDU01000024.1, read as the reverse complement.
TTAAAATGTCAAATCGAAAAAGTAATGTTTATCGAAATATATTATTACAACGAACGAAACGCTTATTGGCGATTGCTGGCAACATCGCTACGGCGCATGTCAAGTACGTCGCGTCATTTCGCGTTGCAGCTTGCCGGAATCAAACAATGAAATCCAGTCGATCGTGGCGTCTTGTGTTATTTTCTTTGTGATTGAGCAATAACAAACGCTTGAAAATGACCGGGACCATAATTGAAAACCTAAGCGGCCGTAAACTCTCTATTTTAGTTACGCTTCTTTTATTGTGTCAACTTACATGTTTCCTAATCGGTGGATTGGTCGCACCTACTCCGGCAAACGCGCAAAGTATACTCGGCACCGTGTGTAAAGATACATCCACCATCAAAAATGATACGACTAAGTGGTATTACAATCGCGGCAAGGGCGCTTGTGAGTCAGTCGATCTCGGCTACATGTTTAATCACTTCTCCGAGGCGGACGTTGTTTTCGCCTTCCAAATGCCGGCGCCGCGTGAAAGTAAGATATTAGACTATTCGCGTTGGCAACAAAATCTGATTGGAGTGGTGCAGATGGACATCAAATATCACTCGCAAATGGAAGTGAAGCCGCATAGTGTCGTAACTATCGACGCGCGTCTCGCCTACAAGAACAAAGGCGATCCCGACAACGGGTGGAAGCTATACACTCAAGCGGTCGAAAAACGTTATTTAGACTGCGATATTGAAATCAAAACGGAGGAATATCTATATAATTGCTCCGCAATTCCTCTATTTGAATTGGGATCGTTACATCACGACTATTATTTACTTAACATACGATTGCCGGTGGACACGCCCGAGATGAACGCTCACATCGGCCACGTACAGGACGTGTGGCTCACTGTGATCAACCAGAACGGTGGTTTCACTAAAGTCTGGCTTTCTCTGAAAACAGTTTTCTTTCCATTCATCATTGCTATATTGGTGTGGTTCTGGAGACGTATTCATATGTTGCAACGGAAGCCGGTCTTGCTGGAGAAGATGCTTCTATGTTTGGGAATCGCTCTGTGCTTTCTCAATATGCCTATTGAATATCTAACACTACATTTTGACCTGCCATTCATGCTACTTTTGGGTGATATACGACAGGGTGTTTTCTATGCAATGTTGTTCTCATTCTGGCTTGTGTTTGCCGGAGAGCACATGTTAATTCAGGACACATTGGGTACTAGCTCTCTGAAACAGTACTGGAGACATTTGAGTGCTGTTGCTATAGGCTGCTTGTCTCTGTTCATTTTTGACATGTGTGAGAGGGGGGTGCAACTGCGCAACCCATTTTATTCAATTTGGGTCACAGAAATCGGCACTATTCTTGCCTTGACATTCATAATACTGGCGGGGATATCTACTGGAATTTACTTTCTATTTTTATGCTACATGGTATGGCAGGTTTTCATGAATATATCACACAAAAGGCAGTGTCTACCAACAATGTGTTCTGTGAGGCGTTTACATTATGAAGGAATTATATACCGTTTCCAGTTTCTGATGTTGGCCACTCTATTGTGTGCAGCTCTCACTGTAATTGGATTCATATTGGGACAAGTGGCCGAGGGACAATGGAAATGGGATGAGAAAATTAAATTAGAGTATACATCTGCATTCTTTACTGGTGTATATGGTATGTGGAATATTTACATCTTCGCTCTACTTGTGCTCTATGCTCCGAGCCACAAGCGTTGGCCAGTCAATGAAAATACATCCGACACACAGAATCTGAGCGATGAGATTGAATTCAACCCATTGTCCAATGAGGGAGCTAGCAGTGAAATTTCGTCATTGACTTCCTTTATTAGAAAAGCAACTATAGATTAAATTGTGAGTTGCAAACAATTTGATCTCATTTGAATCTTTTAATACTTATAGTGCTTTTAGATTCGCTTTACATATTTGACGCAGGAACAATATTAGTCATTGTGACATTTTGTATTAGGATACTTAGTCATTATACTTAAAGGGCGTGTACTCCATTTAGACATGTTTATCTTGTATGCAGTAGGTCATAACATTGTTTAATGATTCATTAGTAAACTAATTTTCTGTAGTATTTTTGATCTTCACATGTAACTTTTAATATACTGGCATTTATCTGTATCTGCATTTTGTAATAAAAATATTTTCTAGGAGGTAACCTGTTTATCTAATTTAGAAATCTCAGGTATACTTTGATGTGATTTATACAAATATTTCAGTAACAAACCGGTAATGTGACCTTGAGCCTCTGCGCCCGACAGTTGTGAGGACCGTGCTTCTGAGAAATACTGTAGAACTAAGATTTTAGATTAGGTCTAACTTTTTTGCCATTCAAACATACAAATAATTTATATTTTCTGTGATATTACATGCTTTTTTTGTAACTAGCATTTTTGTACTTTGACTGTCAGTATTTTAGCGTAAGGCGTCAGCGAATGTTGCCAACAAATCGCCCATTTACCTTATTTATTCGCATTATATTTACATAACCGTAACCGTAGTATAATCACTTGTATTTGTAACGTAGTCTAGTTCGACGGAATGTTTCACGCGCGATGTCGCGGACATTAGCGTAGTTTGTAACCGTTCAATTATATTAATAAACTTTCTTATGTGTAATTGTTATTTTGTTATTTACTTGACCATTTTCAAACAATACACATAAATATAATAATGAATTTTCCCGTCAACACCTGTTAATGAACGTCATAAAATAATATACTTTGCGCCCTTGTTATGGGGTTAACACACGGGTAGTAACAATATTATGTTTAAAACCGAAACATTGATTGACACTTTGAACATTACACTTTGAAATTAATACTTATGTTAGAAAATCAGTTGACAACTTTTGCTACAATATAATAATTGTAGGAAAAGTTATAAAATATTAAGGCCCAGTGAACTTAAACATTCAATGAATAGCGTTGAAACACCATGAAACTCACTCATTTACCTATCAGTTTCATTCCATTAAGAAAACTGAGCCTTGAAAAAATATTGGACAATTAGTATATAATATTAAAATATGGTTATAAATGCGGGTTTGTCAATATTAAATATATTTGCATTTCAGTTAATAAACCCAAGGGGATTTGCTACTTACAACCACTTCCATATTTCAATATTTCAGAATACAGATACATACTTATTTCTAAAAATTGTGGGCAATAACGACACCATAATTAATTCCAATGTAAAGTATACCTACCTACCTGCTTCTGCTGTTGCCCAGCAAAAAAATTTTGCGTAAACATAGCGACTATGTTCCTGTTTAAAAGCATATGGCTTAATTAAAAAAAGACAACGCTCTTTCTTGCTCATAAGTCTTTTTTTATAGGTTCCCAATTATGGTGTTATTATTGTATATATGACGCCAATCTCTTGTACAAATATGTAGCAAGATGAAAAAAAAGCTACTTTGTTAAGACAATGATGTTGGTGACAATTTTTGTGTTGCTCTGAAATATTTCTTGTCCGTTATTTTAAAGATTGACATCATAAACGCCCACTGTTCACGCCATAATTTACCTTGGATTCTCTGTCTGTGGATTCTAGTTAGCGTGAACTGTGAATTCTCGTCAATCAAATTAATTGTTATGAAATGGTTGTCGCCGTTACTGCTCCCAAGTCATTATTATCGAACGATTAGCCTGAACGATTTTTTTAAGACTTTTAATCTCACATTTTATTAATCTAATTGTAAGCCATTAAAATTCAAGTTAGCAAAAAAAAAATAAGAAAAACATATTTTTTGTTTCACGAAAATTATACTATTCAATATCTTTGATATACTGTAGTATGTTATCATATTGCATAAATGTATATATTTATTGTTTGAGAGCAGTTACAGATCGGTCAAACTCATAGTACCGGCAGTGCTACGCCATCCGTCGCGGCTTCTCGAACATACGATAACATGTACTCATTAACGTCTTAATAATGATGACGAACAGTGGCAGGGTCAGAGGAGATGCATTACTTATTCAACGAGATTTTTCCTCAAAACATTAACATCTACACTGGGCTCCCAGCGTGCAGGAGCAGGGAGCGGGTTGGGATACGGGCATACTTCCGTGATATAACTGGTAAGAGGTCGCTGTCGACTTCTTTCATGTCACTTCATATTTGCGCTCGGAACTCTTATTGAGGCGGAGGCGATATCATTGTTTTTAAGAAAAGTTATTTTTATGTTTATTACAAGACGTTAAGAGCATCTACAGATTGCAAATTCTATTGAGCTCGATGTCTCATGTTGATAAATATGTTTCAAACTAATTTTATTCGATTTGTTATAACCGCCCCTATCTCGATATTGTATCAAGTGATTACAACTGACTGTAAATAGACCTAAAACTATACCCATATTTTTATATATGCCCATATATTTATAAATATACATTTAGGTATACGTTTTTAATTATATTTTTTTATTCAATCGCATCTCGTCTGACCTCAACGAGCGGTCACGTCACCATGCACGTACACGAGCCGCCGCGCCGCGGTGTGTGTGTGTGCGCGCGTGTGTGCGTGTGCGCGTGTGTGCGTGTGTGCGTGCGCGTGTGTGTGACGCACCTCGGCAGGGGTCGTTCTTGACGAGGAACTCGTCGAGCGCCACCCAGCCGCCGCCCACGCGCACCATGACGGTGGAGCGCAGGATGCGCACCAGCCGCAGCTTCTGCGAGTCGCCGAACTGCCGACGGGCGCCCGGTACATTAGCGTGTCCACACTAGCCTACGCTTCTTCTGACGGCATGTCGTCACACTGTCTTTGACTGTCGCGGCGACGTCACTGACTAGACAATGTACCAATAAAGTAATGGTGCTATTACGTCGTCGCGCCAGCTCCGTTCTAGGGTAGGTAGAGAACACTGAGTGCCAAGATATTTTGGTCGTACGAGACTCGATGTGCTTCTTTCACGTTTATCACACTCTCCATACAACAATTACAAAAACCTTTGTAATATGATTCCCTGTAGGTTGCCGCAACTACAAACAGGAGGCTCACATCCAGAAGTCCAAAGCGAACGGATAGCCGGTGAAGGCACGAGGGATACTCACGCGGTACTTGCCCTCGCCGACCTGGAACACGCGGAACTTCTGGCGGCACGTGCACAGCATCACCAGCCGCTTCACCTCGTCGTGGATCTTGTCGGCGTCCGTGGGCGGCCCGCGCCGCTCCACCTGCCGCCGGACCACTCCCAATGACGGACGTGCGTACATATATATGTATACACGTATCGGCATGCCAGGCCCCTCATGGGGTAGGCACATGTCGGAAGTAATAGTGCGGAAAAAATATGGAACGCACGGTCACAATGAAATTAGAAAAACGAAGTACATAGTCTAAAGTCACTCGAAATTTCATAATTTGGTATCTGATGAAGACATCAGTTTATGCAACGCTGCATGATGCAGATTACTTTGAAATATTTAAGGTACTTTTTGACTTGTCTGATTACACAGCTCTAATTGATCCTAACGGAAACCGCGCCGCGCAGTATCAACATACATGTAGAATTGCAGAGCAACGGTCTCTATATATTCAAATATAGAGAGAGACCTGGCCACAAAATTCCAGAACTTTCCAATTGAATTATTAAGTGGCAGTCGAGTAGAAAGTCGGCCAAAAATAGTTAGAGTCGAAAGTCACCCAGTCAGGTCGCAGCGCGGCGATGAACTCCTCCCAGTCGATGAGCCCGCCGCCGTTGCGGTCGAACAGGTCGGCCACGGCGCCCATCTCCAGCCGCGACGTGTCGAACTCTGTGACAATCGACACACGCTACAATGCAAGTCTATACATGCATCCATATTTTGTTTCTAATCAAAAATTTTGTTGTAGACATTTATTACCCATATCCGATCCTAAAATGAAAATACTAATGTTGCAGCAATAACAGTAAAAATAGCCGAATGATTATGAACGAAGAGCGAACGAGTGAGCGGCGCCACTCACTGGTGTTGATGATTCCGTCGATGAACTCGTTGCGCGGGATGAGGCCGTTGTTGTCCTTGTCCATCTTGCGGAACAGGTCGGTCAGGCGGGACTTCTTGTGGTTCATGAACTTGAGGAACTGGTGTTAAGAGAGGGATAATTGCTTAAGGTACACTATTCCTTTTTGGAAAAATGGGACAGTCAAACTTATACTTATACTTATACTACAAAGAAGAAAATGGTTACTGTTTTTGAAGTTATTTGTACCAATTATTTTTAATTTAATTCTTGGGGGGGGACCTTTATTTCGACGGTTCTCTAATGTCAAAAAGATAAATTTTCAAATAGCTGACAATAATTCTAGCTTTACAAGTTTTACTTGATTTATTTGTCTGCCAACACTGATTTATACAAAGTGTGACATCAATGTTGCCCGTTTAAACAGTATTATGTTTGAGATTTGATTCAATTCGACCGGAGTACCGCATATGACACGACTGTTATAATATGCATGTAGTGAGCGCACCCGCTTCCTCCAGTCGTCCCAGCTGAAGTTGGAGACGCGCTGCAGCTCCCGCAGGTGCGCCAGGCGCTCGTGCAGGCGGCGCTGGCGCTCCCACGCCAGCAGCCACACCTGGCGCCACTTGTCCCACAGCTGCTTCACGCGCGGCGACCGGAACTCCGGCTCCGCGCCCTTGCTGCATTGCCAACCACGCTTTCACACATTTGCCTGTTATATATAGCTTTTTCACCTATTCAAGACGAAGAGTCACTTTTTGGGTATATGTACCTACGTGTTACGTCTCGCTTACTATCCACCGAGATTGTATTCAAACATGAGCCCGTGACTACTACTAAGAAAAGTTTTGTCCGGATTTTGAATTTCGTTCTTTCAGGCAAATTTTTCATCTTCTATAACTTGTTTGATATTTAATGATAGGAATGCTATTTTTATAGCAAAAATATACAATAGGTAACATGAAAATAATTTAATAACATCACACCACTGCTGTGTATTCCCAAGAGCGGCAGGGCAGTGTATTATACTGCCGCAGTTGACCGTGGAATAGACGAGCGAGATGAGAGAACTTAGGTAATAAACAAATTATTTCTAAATCTAAATCTAAACCCATCTAACACCATGTGTTTTAATGTCTGTTGTACCCGAGTTTATATGAAATTATGTTGAAATATTCAACATTTAAAATTCTCAGTATTCACAACAACATCTTTAGGTATTTTAATTTAATGACAGTCGTAAATTAACTACACTCGTCATATTTCCATATCGCTCAGTAACGTAAATAAAGCTGTAATTATGAGAGCAACATATTTTTATTTTGAAACAAAAAATCTTTGAAACAAGCCGAGGAACACTCTACATGCGTTTCTTAAATGCCTCAGAATAATACCAACTACTTCAGAAGATGCACATTATAGGTAATATATATGTAATAAAATGCGTTACAAAATAAAAGCGGGTAACAAACCAACCGAAATGAAACATGACATACATATAAATGATAAGTAAATTTGTGTATGTAGTAATATCAATTTGTAACCATCTGCCCGTCGCGTCATAGCAAATGTAAAATGAATAAATTGTGATCCATGAAAAAGACCACAGTTGTATTTTACGCACAGTAGGACAACGAATAAAGCTCGTTACAGACGGTGCTATAATACTTGTAACCGTTTTTATGTCGTCAATATACGTGAACAGATATATAGTAAGACATATTTTTGCTCGATAACGACCACGATTAGTTGCAATATAACATCGTAACACAATATGTTATAGCTCCGTCTGTGACGGCCTTAACGGCGTCGTACTATGGCCCCCTTACCTTCCCTTCGGCGGGAACCGCGGCCCGTAGTGCGGCAGCGTCCTGTCGGGCGAGTCGCGGCCGGGGCTCGCGCGGCTAAACACGCAACACTTGTGAACACACCACGCAACATGTCGAACCGCTCATACAAACCGGCGCCCGTTAGTCGCTGTTAGTTCTCGGTGACGTGTGAGGCTCCGGTGAGGTTAGCTCGCCAATTTACCATACGGTCAGTACGAGACAGAACAAAATTTTCAGTAAGTCTCAAACTAGGTACTACAAGTTTCTAATTGGCCAAAAAAATAATAATTCTAACATTTTTAACGTCTATTTGTTGTTAATATATATAATGATGACATTATAGTTTTACTACAAAAGTTTTAGTATTAATTTCCCAATTGGCGTACTGATAATTTTGTTCTGATTTTATAGCTACGGTGAGGTGAAAACAAAAATTGTGCTACAAACCCACATGTTAGTTGCGTTCCCGGTGATTTCCGCGTCAGTGATGTTATTTAGTTCCTAATTTTTAATTCTAATTAAATGAACACAGCAGGCGTATGTATAGCGTTGTGTTCGCAGCAACGGTGAGGTTAGGATATTAAGAATCGTATTAAAATGCCATATATAAAGTAAATTGTCGTTTTTTTTATCATTGAATGATGGTATGTCGATACGAATAAAAACTGATTATTCCATCAATCGAGATGTACAATAGTCAGAAGTAGATGTTAATATCAATTCAGTTAAATTAATTGATCACTTTGAGAGTTTCTTGACAGTTTGTTAATTAGGTTCTTGTGAGATGTACAGACTGCACCATCCCCTATCGACATCTCTTATTTGAATCGCTACCCAGTAGCCAGTGGCACTTGCTATCAGCTATACTCGTGTTCCTATCAGAGATGTGGCAGACAATGTCATTGTTGCAACTGAGATGCTAAAGTGAAATAAGTCATTCAATGCACTATACCGCATGCACTATACACCTAAAATTAGCAGAATGTGACATGCAAATAAATAATATTAATGTTAGAGCGAATGGAACGGTGTGATTGAGTGACAATGGGAAACATTACTATGCAAGTTGTGTATATATATAGTTTGTCAGAATTTTCCGTCGCTTAGAAGCGTTAAAAGATTTGAATTTGGACAGTGTTGAAGATACTGTATTTAAATATTTCAAATAGGACCACATTATACTGTTGACAGATAAATTTCATCATAATCGGGTCTCCTTGCACAGTAAAAAGGATTAGGTTAGATTCAACCCAGCATTCAGATGAATTCAAGTAACATTTATCTAAGCACTTTAAACTGTTTTCAATCTGAATCTATTCTACTGTAGTGTACACACATACATATCTTCACGTCAGGTCCCTTACGGGGCGGGCAGAGGGCACCGAGTGCTAAATATCTCTATCTACTGTAGTGTCATTAATGTTCATTTAACATGTAGGTACTATTCAAAGAAAAAGCACTACCATACTTGTGCAGCCAAACTAAAATATTACTACGAACAAAAGTACATTTTTCAAAAAAGCTTTTACGTACAAACACGTGTTCGGAGAAGCACTTCAAGATTAAATTTCAAATACTTTTAACCAATAGTATTTTACCAATGAGGCAATCTCCTATCCACCGTAGAGCCATTCATAGTCATACGTGTATGTTCCAACAATCTTGTTCGAAAACGTGCACGGGCGGCAATGGCCAATTGTGACTACTGCTTTTGTCTGCGCAACTGGTTCCATAATTTTAATACATATTTGCATTACATCAAGTTAGATCTTTATAAAACTTCCTTTTACTTGAAAATTATTTTAAAAACGATCTTACTACAAATGTCTATAATATTAATAATATGATTTGTATTATTATGTGTATTTAATTTATTATTCATCAAACAAAAAGACGAATCTAGAAGTACTTCCCGACGTACCTACATCTACAGACAAAAACACATACAAACAACAAAATCTATACAATCCTAGTAATGAAACCACATCAAACCTTCCTCTCCTACTTCGACTGTGAATCCTGGACCTTCGGGTCGGCGAAGCGAGTGACATGGACGAGACAGAAAGCCACATTTACATAGGTTAGAGCGGGATGGAGCTACGTGTGTCGCTCGACGCGACGCCAGGGGACGATATCACCAGTATGAGGTGCTCACTTGTATGTAAACACACGGACATATAACTGAAGCATGTATCCACTCATCAAACCACATGTCAATTGCTGAACATAAATTAGGCATTATAAATAGAGCGATATGAGTGTCTAAAAGTAGCGGTTGTAAATGATTCTCCAGCTTTTATGATCTTCTCAGTATGCTTTCAATTGATATTCCTCGTTTTTTTTATAAATGTCTATTCATGGAAAAGGCAAAGTTCTAGTGATATCGTTCTCTGACAAAAATGTACATATTTATCACATAGCAGCCACAGTGAACATTAAAATCATAGTATTTAGCAATCGAGATCGAATGAAGAAAAAAAGATGAAAATTTTAATTTTTATAGATCGAACCGTCAAATGTACAAATCGATATAATAAGTAACTATACAAAAAATTTCCATTTAAATTTTGAATTGTATATCATTATTTCAATTCAATGTGATTAATCGCCGTTTTATTTTTATAAAAATAAGCAGTAACAGTAGCATACAGCTCTGTATTAAATTAAAATAAAATAAAAGATAAATAACGTTACTCTATTGCATGCGCACATTATACCGATTTGTGCTTCGATTCAATTCAAACATCGAACGAGAATTATATTTTAATCATCTACAAACATGTCAATGAAAAATATTTAAGCGAAACAAAAGTGAATCGGATGAAATAAAAACGAAATGGCCAATCAGGTGGTCGCAAACAAACCTGTACCGCCTGGTGCCGTAATAGTCGGGCGAGGCGGAGCGCTCCCTGTGCAGGTCGTGCTGCGAGCCGCGCCTGCGAGCGCACATGCGTGACGTCACCGGCCGCCCGCGCTCGGGGATTACATCGAAAGGGGAGGGGGTCGCTCGACACGCGGAGCCGACATCGACGCCAATCGGGAGTTAACAGTTGCAAAATTCTAATAGAACTAAATATGTCTAGTTCGTCTAGTCATCTAATGAATCCTCCTCTTTCGATTTAATCTCAGATTTTATAATCATTCTCACAACCCTTTATACTTAATGTTTTATAATGCAATGTTTAACAAAACACGCCTCTGTGCAAACTCGATATCGATTCCGCGTGAATAAATGAAGTAAAACAAAAACAAATGAAAAGAGAGCGAGAGATGAATGAAGCAAAATGTGTACACGAATAGCGACACGGTAACACTTTGTTTGCCAAAGGTCTATGCAAAATGACAGCGACACGAGCGCCGTGGAGTGCGCGGCGCGCGAGCGCACGTACCCGGGCGCGGCGCGCGCGGCGCTGCGGGCCGACAGCTTGCGCGGCGCGGCGTCGCGGCCCGCGCTGGCGCCCTTCACCTGCGCGACCACGGTTGTTGTAAACGACACGTTTCTATTTATTTGTACGAAGTATTTGACTACTCTTATTTTAATTTATGTTTATTGAGACATTGTAATAAAAATATTGTTTAATGAAATTATTAAATCATAACTCGACAGGAATTTGACGAGAAGCGACCGTAAATTGTACACAACTACAGTGAACAACATAAACTATTATATTGTAATGTTTTTTTTTTTAATTAGCTTTTCACGTGTAAACCCGGACGTACCTGGTAAGCCTTGCAGACGCGGTCCACCTCGTTCTGCCTCTTCTGAGTGTGGTCCATCAGATCCTTGTGGTCCTCGATCAGGCCTTCGAGCAATTCGATCGATTCCGGCAACGGTTCGGACTCCAAGGCTGCAATTATATGAAAAATTGAATTTCTGGTTCGGTAATACGTAAAATCGATATAAAAAAATAATTTCACATCAACGGGTATCCTTACACAGGAGGGTGTTCTCGAGACCGGTGAGCCATTGGATCAACTCCTCCAACACCAGGTCCAGGTCCTTCAGGCTCTGCAGGTGCGTCTCCAGCTTACTACCGCGCTGCATCGCCCATTGCCACACCTGGAGGCATAGTCACATTAGGTATAATGTTGTAACTCTGCACGTATGCTCACTGGGTATTGCAGCCGCTGTAAAAAGTGTTTATTAATAAAATATGTAATACAAGTAGACAAATTCCTTTATTAGTCAAATTAAATACATATCTCTTAATGTATTTGGTAGGTAGGTACTATTTTCTAATATTAAAAAATATAATTATAAAAAAACGTGTCTGTTGCAAACTCTCTTAAACTTTCTGAAAATGTCAATCATAACATATTTATGACATTGTAAGGACTCTTATGCACTTGGAATATCACGTGCCGTTATCGAGAACCGTATGTCAAATAAACAACTAACAAAAATGTAGCATTCAGCTCTCTACTGAACCGGGGAACGAAGGCGGGACCATTCGTTTAACGTGCTATATGACTGATTTATGATTATAAAGATGAAATATTTATACCTGGCCAGCCGAGACTTTACTAAATATTCGTATCACTGGCAACACGGACACCATGAGCTTACGCGGCTTGTGCCCGCCTGGAGCGCTCATATTGTTATGAAAATAAAAAAAAAAATCTTCCAAGCAAAAACCAACTAAACTTTAGTATTGTATACGTTCAAATTTAACACAAATCTATTGAAATAGCACGAATCGCGTTTCCTCACTTCTCGGTCTGCACATTATGTAAGTACTGCGCGTAATTAATATGAAGAAATTAATAACAATTAATAGATTATTAATAATAAGTTCGATAAGGGACAAAACAGTCATGTGCCACTGATTAAGAGCTAATTAAAGACGATAAGATATAAACTCACTGCATTTTTTGATCTGTTTTTTTTTAATATCTTTAAGTTTTAAATCGATGGAGATAATGACGGAGTTGGGAGTAGAGGATATAATGGAAATTTTCATTAATTTTTTAAAAATAAATAGACCGTCTCAATGCTGTATGCATTCAGTAACTAACCTGGCCCCACCCCTTCCATTCTCACGTCGCTGAACCGAATATTACTTTTAAAATGTAATGTACGTGGGCCACGAGAACTCTTACTCTTAAATGCCGACAAACTAGCTTACAGTTTGGTAGATATTGATTTATTTGTTCCACAGCAAATTGCTTTTTTTTATATTTTGGTGTATCTTTTTTCTTTGTACACTGAAACATATGTAGTACAACATCTAACATTAATTAGCGCCTTGGAAGGCGCTACCGAACGCTCTCGACTTAGACGCGGGAGCGTCTGCTATGACGTCATCGTGCATCGGCACCTGCACGAGCTACGAGCGGCGTACCTCGTCCCAGCGGCTCTCGATGATGGTGATCCAGTGCTTGATGACGGACACGGCGTCGGGGTGCGCCTTGGCCAGGATGGCGTGCGCCAGCGCCACCGTGTCGTCCTTGTCGCGCCGCTTGTCGGCCAGCTCGCGCGCGAACCGCTCGTGCTCGCTCAGCTGCTGCTGCGCCTCGAGCTCGCCCTCGGGCAGCGGGCCCGCGAACCGCAGCCGCGTCTCGGCGTCCGACAGCCACTCCAGCAGCATGTTCACCGACTTGTGCAGCTGCTCCGCCTGCCACCGCGCCGCGCATCATTCATAAGCATTTCATTTATGCAATCGATGACTGCCAAAATTTTAAGTTAACGATGGTGACACTATTCAATTCAGGGCATTAGTTCATCTCTGCATAGATTGTAACTACCATCATGGATTTTTGTGTCAATTTACTGGCACACAAGGGGTAACAAATTAGTACATAGGGTTATGAGAACGTTTCCGTTAGAGATGTCGCTAAATTACGACATTTATAATCATGTAGTTTAATTATATCGAAGCGTAAATAAAATGATATAATTCTTATAACCCGCCAGAAAGCATTACTTTAATTGACACACAACAAGATGAAGGTACGTGTGTCGTGCACTAAAGGTAAGGCCTGTGCCGCGCCGCTCACCTCCTTGAGCGCGTCGTCGAGGCGGCGCGCGCGCTGCTCGCTGAGCGTCCGCACCACGGCGCGGTCGGACCGCAGCGCCTCGCACTGCGCGCGGATGGCGCTCGCGTCTTCGCTCGGCACCTGCGCACGCCTCCACTATACACCAGCCCTGACTAGACGACCCACCTCATCCTCATCACCCCGACTGTCCATCGCTGGACGTGGGCCTCCCGGAGGGGTTATCGCCCATCATTCCCACCGTGGGCATGCAAGTTGGATTTCACTAAAGTACAACCCGACTTGCGTACATTAGCATTATTGGTTATTATTACAATATATATCATAATATTATCAGAAAAATAAAAAAATATCAATGAAAAGACGTATAATCACATCTGCAATCCCCGAAAAGGTAGACAGAGGAGTGTGGAACACTCCCATGTTTCAGCAAAAATAACAATTAATATAAAAAAAGTTACAATGTATAACATGACCAACACATCTGCTATTTACATTTCTAAAATATTATATAGTATTGAACCAAATAATAGCTCACCTTCTCCTCCAATTCACGGCCAGTGTTCAGCACCGAATCTATCTGATCATAGTGATAGTACAAGTCCTCTTCCAATCGCTGTAACAAGTATTCCGATATAGGGCGACACAAATGTCTCTCTCTCTCTGAACAAATTTGAAATCGTATGAGGTATTATCCAGAATATGAGCCGCAACCGCCCTAGTAATGCGACCGGGACGTTAATAAAACGTTTTGTGTAAGCCATTAGATATAAAATTGACTGCATACAAGTAATAATGTTTTAAAAATCAGCCGTCTTTAGCGATCGATGTAGCTTCAGTTTATAATTCCTTTTTAATCTGCAGCCACATCAAGTTCACAGGCGTTTCTATTTTCTCAATTTATTACAAATAAATGAATGATGAAAAAATAAGGCAGAGAGCACAGAGTGCCAAGAGTCGTCATGTCCCTGCCCGCGCAGCGCACCTTATGCTGCTCGATGAGCGCCATGACGGTGTCCAGGTCGCCGTGCACGGGCCACTCCCCCGACAGCTCCTTAATCTGCTTCTGCAGCCACTCCAGCAGCGCGGACATCGCGTCCTTGAACTGCCCGGAGTACAGCAGCGCCTCCTCCAGTTTTCGTTGTCTGGTACATTTGCAAAAAAAAATAGATACATATATATTTTGTGTGTACAATTCCCCGCTAAGTTTTACAATTGCAAGTTTGTTACCGCAGTTACCGTTGCACCTGTTCGCCGTGTTGCTAAGCAACGAGCGCTGCAAATATTTCGTATGGATTGGACAGTGTAGACGACACTGAGATACGATTGGGATAGAAATAGTCACTTATCGTTACAACGCAGTCCAGTACACTTATTATTATTGCTTATAAATGTAGTTTTAACATCTACAAAAAACAACTAAGAAATTACGTAAAAAATATGAGATTTTATGTATGATAATTTTATTTGCGGATGTTACCTGTCGACGGCCTTGGAGCACACCGTGGTCCACTTGGTCTTCAGGTCCGCGAGCATGGTCCGCAGCGCCGGCTCGTCGCCCTTCGGCGCCTTGTCCTTCAGGCCCTTGCCGGCCTTGCTGGCCTGGTCGTACAGCGGCTGCTTGGCCGCCAGCGCCTTTTGGAACTCGCGATGTTTGTTAAGCCTTCGGGGGGAAACGTATAATTTAATTTTACATCGCCCTTCAATTCGAGAGATCCCCGTGGTCAACAGCGGAACGTTAAAACGGATGATGATGATAAATGAACGCAACGGATTTTCTCATTGTATTTATTCATTATATTTTTCATTTCATTATATTTTTCAATATTTGAAACTGCCAGCGTGTGACTTTAGCGTGTAAAATAATGGCACAATCAATCTTAATAGAGTATTGTAAATTAACGTAAAAATAACTAGAAACGGACTACTATTGATTTACAATATTGCGAGACGCGTAAGAATAGAGAAGGAGGAGCGTGGGATGGAGGGGATGAAAATAAAGAGAACAACATGAGGTTAAACAGAATAAAGTATTGCGACGTTGATTGGAACGTAAGGTAAGTAAAATTAATTACATTTGTCTGTTTATATAATACATACATATCTTCACGTCAGGTCCCTTACGGGGTAAACAGAGAGCACCGAGTGCCAAATAACTCTATCCTTACAGACCTGCCGCGCCTCTTCCACATTCATATAATATATTATATGTTTATATGTTTTTAGACATTTATTATATGTTTATATAATAAATGTCTAAAAATAAGGCATGTACCTCTGTTTGATCTTCTCCGGGTCGTTAAGGGCGGGCTCGGAGTTCAGCTGGTCCAGCTGCTGCTCGGTGTCGTTCAGCCAGTTCATCAAGTTGTTCCTTGTAAAGTAACGGAAACCAATTTTAATATCTCTTGCTGTTGTAGTTTATATTAAAAATAGTTTTCATTTGCTGCCCATCTTGCTGCTACATCTTGACCCTAACTCACATCAATCGAAAATTCAATCGGCTCGGCATACGAGTTTAGCTCATTCGTTTTTGAATGGTGCGTGAATTATTGGCAAACATGAAAAAATATTTGAAGTCTATACCATACTACCTCCTGCACAGTTTTATTTACAAAGTAAAGTGAAGATGCAGCACACACGACCTAAGATGGAGTACGCACGAATTTTTATATATGACTTATGTCTATACTTTTGCATACTGAATAAGAAGTATAGTGTAACGCATTAATACCGGTAAAGCTCAACCAATGAAGCCCTCACCACATGTCGCTGAACTCCTTGGCCTCCTTGAAGCCGTGGTCCAGCGCGCGCGTGCGCTCGGCGGCCTTGGACACCACGCGCTCCCAGCGGTGCTGCACCGACACCAGCAGGTTCTTGATGAGGATCACGTCCTGCTTCTGGCTGAAGTACTTGAGGTGTGTGCCCTTCTTGTCCAGCTGCAGCATTGTTTCTCTATGGGTGGACACCTCCTTCTGGAACGACTTATGCTCCTCGATTTGTGCTACAGGAGGAAACATAAACGAAAATTATCAACAATAATCATTATACATAACATATGACCATAACGAAACGGTTAAATTATATTCTAATCACGTCTATGTTGTCCCTCCGATACTACACTGATTGCAATAAGCCAAATCATACCACAGATTACAAGCAAACCAATATCTTTAACATTTATTGGCATTTAAAATAACATATACCAATGGAATAAATATATGTGGACATTGCAAACTTACTGAGTAAGGTCTCCATGACCCTCGAGACAGGCTTGGCTGACGTCAGGGTCTTCTCGGCGCTGGTGAGCCAGTCCACGAAGGCCTGCAGCGCGTCGTGGAACTCGGTGGCCTCCTTCAGAGCTATCTCCAGTTTGATCTTCTTGTCTGATGCTCTGTTGGATAAACAAATGTATAGTAAACTGAAGAATACATTACGAGACATTACATAATGTGACATAGAAATATTTTTAATTACATAATTACTTAATTATTGTAACATCGTGCCACCTTACAGGGTAGCCAGGAAACACCGAAGTCACTTATTTATATTCTCACTCATCTGCTTTTTCAACATTCTCACTCTCTTCATACACTGTATTATCACAGCATCTTCCTTAGATCTACAGTACGTAACGTATCTTAAACGTAACATCTACCCTGCTATGCCTATAATGTATATAAACTGACCTGGATGTAACATTGTCCCATCGGGTTTTAAGGTTCTTCAGGTTGAGATGCAGCTGCGAGGTGGGATTGGGTTTCTCTTGCCGCTTGATGTATTCCTGACCCTGTTGCAGGACCGCTTCCACCTTCGGACGGTTGGTCTCTATCTCGTCATACACCTCCTGTTAGGAATAATAAGGTGTCATTTATATAATGTGGAACTCCAAGCTGTTTCTTCTTTTGGTACAAAATATATAATAATTGTTTTATAATATGCACCTGTAACTATAAAACAGGATATAGTGGACAAATCGTCGGATATTGAGTAGGTACAAAAATAATAGAAGTATTCACGTTAAACCTGTACACGATTGCAAGTGGAGATTTAATATTATTTCCACCTACCATGAACCTGTCGAGCTGCTCGCTGGCGGTCTCGGGCAGCCCGCCCACGGGCTTGGACGCGGCGATCACGCCGTCCACCTCCGCCAGCCACGACAGCAGGTCGCCGATGTCGGCGTTGAAGCTGTGGACGTCGTGGTCGCTTTAGAATTATGATTCTGATTCTGGGTCTGATTGGGTGAAGAGTTCATGTTGGAATTTGTCAGGACCGTGCCAGTACCGATCTACTTCATACATCAATGCAATATTGGAAGCGCTGCTGCTTGACGGCGAAGAAACCGGTGCGGGGTCCTACTTATACCGGCTTCTTCCTTTTGCTGGGCTTCACTTGTTTTGATAGTTAAACCAACACTTCCCAATGTACTGGGCGACAAGTTGAAGTGCATTTGAAAATTTATTAAGAATATGAATCACCTCTGAGCCTCCCTAAGAGCGTCTTCGAGCTCGGACTGGCGGTCGCGAGCCTTTTGTTGTAATTCACGCCATTTCCTGTTCAGTGTTGCCAGCTTCTCTGCGGTTTCGCCTGCTTCGTCTGTACCCAGGAAAACAATATTAATTAACGTAATAATTACATTGCACTAAAGATGAGAGCGTGAAATAATATGTTTGTTAGTGTAAGCGTGTGCGTGCATGTAGGTGCGTGCGTGTGTGCGTGTGCGTGTGTGCGTACCGGTGGCGTGGTGCACGATCTGCGCGCCGGCCTCGTTGAGCGTGTCGACGGAGGCCTGGTGCGCCGCGATGTCGTTCACCAGCACCTTCAGCTTGGCCAGCTCCACCTCCAGGATCTGCGGGTCGCCGGCCACCTGCGCGCCGCCATTTATCGCTTTGCGGTTATACAATATACCAGCAACATACTTAATTATAGCTGTCATTACTTCTTGGAAACCAATTATAAATAAATGAAACTGTTGTGCGATTGTCGGCTGTATATTGCAATGTCACTTCAGCTCAGTTAATTACTTCTTTAACAGACGTCCTCCGACGGCACCTAAAAGTGTCAAGTGTCACTCACGGGCGTCAGGGTGTCCAATGTGTCGCTGGTGTGCTGTATCCAGGCCAGCGTGTCCCTGAGCGCGTGCTGCAGCTGTCCGAGGCGGAGCAGCGCGCGCTCCAGCTGCTGCTGGCGCTCCACCATGCCGCGCAGCAGCGCCGACCAGCGCGCGTTCACCTCCGTCAGCGGCTGCTTGATGGCGGACGCCTGCTCCGACGACGTCCGCTCCGTCAACTCCGCGGCTTGCCTGCTCAAGCATGATATAATAATAATAAGGAAACAGAAATACAAGTATGTATTACCAAAAAAATACAAATGCAGACATTGGTATTACAAAAGCGGTCTCCACCAGCCAACTTAAGACGAAAGACTAATATAGTAAGAAGAAGAAAATGAAAGCAGATAAAAGTTTTTTCTTGGTAATTTTACTAAGGAAAGTAGAACCACTTCCAGATCTCAAAAATTACTTATATTAGAAAGATTCAATCATTCCTCCATAATTTCTGGCATACATTCATTTATTATTTTTGTTTCATGTCATGTGACTATACGATATTTTAAGCATTTTCGAATTCACAAGACACATTTACACAAACAAAATTGAAGATGAAGAAGAAAATCATAGACATCCAAACAAGACAATACTATTAAAATCTCTAAGACAGCAATTGTAAAACTAAAAACATTTTGTATAACAGCATACAAGTACAATTCCAAATATAACTAGATATTTCTACTTTTTTTAGATGTTTACAAAAAGCATTAATATAGTGAGTGAGTAGTAGGTATATAGTTATTATAATTATTTCCTTGAAACGTTTCAACAGAACTCATTTAAAATAAACAACACACAATACATTGCCAAAATAACGTGCTTAAAGCCATTTCACACTTATCAAAACAAACTACGGATATGTAATGAATAAAAATATATGGACAAACACAACATGACTACTTCGAACAAACGACACGACATAAGCGATACACTCAAGTGGAGTAGTCGTTCTTGCCTCATGAGACTCCTGGTGTTGTGGATCGATGCCCGGGTAGGGGATGGCATAAATAAAAAAATAAAATTAACACACATTATTGAGGACGAAATATTTGCTGGTTTTGTTTTGCATTTCAAATATTATAAGTATAATACTGCAATGGAAATTAAAATAATGAAAATTTAAAAGGAATTAAAAATTACCATTTAAAAGGCATAAAAATATATTATGAATTGAATTGTATTTAATTTGTAGCTACGTATGTTACATATGTATATTGTATAATTTAATTACTATGAAAAATATTTAACCATCACCAAATATTTTTTTGTAGTCGGCCCAGCAATCATATTAAATATGATTTAAATATAATATTATATTAATTTGACTTGACCGTTATTCGAAGCTTATTAATTTGAGATAGGCAC
>DWDU01000023.1:0-30948 GCA_018245575.1 Jemadia suekentonmiller | reverse complement strand
TAAACGTAACTGGTGAAACGTGGGAGTGTTCTGCACTCCTCTGCCTACCTCTTCGGGGATTACAGGCGTGATGTTACTTTTTTTTTATAATAAGCTATTTTTTCTATCCATTTCATTATTTTGCTTTAAATTTGTTTAGGTACAGAAATACTTAAGACAATCAAATTTATCGACATGGCCCAAAGGATTTAGCAAGCTGAAGCGGCAGTGTGCTGGTTAAGTCTGTCGCAGGACCGACAAGCGCTTGAGTCGACGTGTTCTGGAGTGAGAGCGGGGCCTGGCGAGCGTAGAGCTGGAGTGACGATATACGTAAAGTGGCTGGCGGCGGTCGGATGCGAAGAGCTGAAGATCGAGCTCAGTGGCGTGCTATTGGAAAGGCCTGTGTCCAGCCGTGGACGGGAGTAGACTGATGATGATGATGAGAGAATTGCTAAAAAAAATTAAAGATATAGTGTTAAGCACTTCGTGATCGTACGGAATGCTCGGTGGGCGTGTTCGACCCACACATGTACGATGTTTCAATTTAAACATACTTACCGGCGCCGAATCCATTATCATCTTGACCGATCCCGTTCCGTATTTCTGTTCGTAGTAAGTCTGCAGCTTTTCGGAAATCTCGCTCAGTGACGTCAGCTTGGGCTCCTTGTAAATAAACTCGACGCCCTCCTCGTCGTCGCCGAAATGCGCTTTACCAAAAAACGCCACTCGATAGAACCTCCCGAGCATACGCTTCCCGGAGTTGGTCACTTCTATGACCTTCGCGTACGCCTTTGTGAGGTGCTGATAGCACGCCAGTAGCGCCTGGTAGTCCTTGCGGCGCTCGTAAATTGGTATGATCAGACGGTACAGGGGGCCCAGGAGCTCGTATCTTTCGGCTTTGTCGACGTACTCCGCACACATCATCAGCTGGTCCAAGAACGCCTGCTCGTTGTAATGGACATCTGACATGCCTGCAATGAAAAATATCGAATTATTTTAACGTACCTACCGTAACGGCTCTGGCGTGACGTCATTAAAGTAATATTACCGATAACT
This sequence comes from Jemadia suekentonmiller, assembly GCA_018245575.1. NCBI lineage: Eukaryota > Metazoa > Arthropoda > Insecta > Lepidoptera > Hesperiidae > Jemadia > Jemadia suekentonmiller. The sequence continues at coordinate 29,913 of DWDU01000023.1, read as the reverse complement.
TTTTTATTAGACAACTACTGGAAACATTTTTATTAATATCGGCACTCAATGATCATATATGAGCATTGAGTGCCGATATCACGCGCTTCACACAGGACAAGCGACCTTCCCATTACACCACGCCGTACAGAGGAATTACATTTCCTTCATAACAAGTAATGAAAGACATAATACATCAAATGGTAACGTAACAAACGTAACAACACGCCTCTAAACCCCGAAGTCGTAGGCAGAGAAGTATAGTCCACTCGCACGTTTGACTAGTTACGTCTTATTATGAAATAGATGGTATTAGAAATACTGGCTTGTTTTATGATAGATATAAGTCAGGAATAGGATAAAGACAGACGAGGTGTGAGAGTTCGCTGCAATAGTGTATCTTTACAAATACGAGCCTATTCCAATGACGACAAAAACGCTATTGATTGGGTCGCAAGGTCGTCCCATGTGCGTACCTGACTACAGTGATAAAATTGATACTTAATGTATAATATGTGTTTAAAATATGTTCACGTTAAAATGAGGACAATGTTAGCATTTGTATGTTATTCATTAGCAGAATTATATTTATATGATTTCATAGGGCTTAGAAAATTATATAAACGACTGCGTTTATTTAACTGAATAAATGTAGAATAAACGTTCAACTTCGCTTTGCTACGAAATATTTTCAAGAGGCTCATTATAGATATGAATTCATATTAAGTAATGTAATATGTTTATTTTTTATATCTATTAATATAATAAAGCTACAAGTATCTTGTTTGTTTATTTGTGCTAATCTCTAAACTACCGGTCGGATTTGAAAAATTCTCCTTGTATTTTGCAGTCACATTCGTGAGAAATGCTACAGGCTACGTATAATGAGGCCACAAATGATAGATAGCTTTACATATTAATATTCGTTAAGTGAGTTGGAAGAAAAAGCGTTACCGAAATTATTTGTGAGCGTTAGCGTAATGGTAACACAATACAATGTACTACAACAATATTCGTTCTTAGTAGATCTAGAAAATAGTCTGCGACACCATAATTTATATATCTGTTATATAAATAAGCTACAATACCGCACCGGGATTTGGCAGAATGTTCCGATCGGCAGTCGCGCTTGCAACCAACACGACCAACAAGGCAGCCCTCACATTTAAGAATACCAATTAACATACGTAAAAACAACTTTAATTGAAGTGGGCGTTCGGATAAACCCAAAAGCGATGTTTCTACTAAATATATATATTCGCATTCTTGTATAATTAAGCACGTGATCACATCACGTAATTAATATACGGACCAAAAAACTACTCTCACGATTAATTTTTTTCTGTTTTTCAAATTAGTTGACTTGTACATAGATGTACAGCTATCCAAACCAAACGTTAGTATGTAACAAGTATATAACATGTGTATGTGTGTTTTATTGTATTATCTCACATTATGTTTTGTTGTGTTTTATTGTAATGCCATCAATCACATTATTTTATTGTATCATTTCGATAATAATTTACAATTAACTAATGCTTAATGGTTTAGTTGTATTTCAATTTTTCATGGGAAGAAGACAACCATTTCTAAGCATATAATTAGACTGCATATATAAAATACGTTTGAAAAATTATTTAATTTAAAATAAACCGAACAAGGGCATTTAAAATGTAGGAATATTCGTTTTGTTTAAAACAAAACCCGGATGTAGTTACTCTATGTCGTGTTCGTTCAAAAAATTAAATTAGTCTATAATATGATTAATGATTAGATTTATATTTATATGACGACTTTTTTGACGACGCAACCACAATGATAAAACTTTTATTTTGTGGTATCTCCTTCGTGCAATTCTCTGCTTTAAACGGAGGCAGTAAATGCGATAATCGAATGCATTGGTGATTTACAAGCGTGGTCTATAAAAATGTTGTAAGGAAACAGACGCGGTAAAGGTTACTAATGCAACGAATCCACAGGTAGACTTTTACCCAGTGTCGAGGTCAAGGCGATGCGGCGAGACAAAAAAGATGACTTCCATTGAGAAAAAGTGTAAACAGCTATAAGTAGGTGGCAAACGATCTTAGTCGAAACCTTACGAGAGGCGATAATGAAATTGTACGCGTTTCGTAACGTATCCCCTGAAGTGTCTGTCACACATTTACACACGATAAGACTTGAAGTTAGATAGATGCTTATCTATTGGTATCATGTATATATATACAAATATGTGTAATATTGGTAATATGTAATATAACCGAAATCATAATGAATGCAGAAAAAGCACGTCTGGTCTGTATAAATAGAGATATTTGGCACTTGATACACTCTGTGCAACCTGTAAGAGACCTGGGGTGATGATAAGTTTAGTGGTTACCAGTGGGACTGCAGAGCAAGAGGTCCTGTGTACGATCGCCGGTCGGGCGAAATGTTGTTGTGTTTTGATAACTTGAAACTACCAGTAGTAGCTCGCATGTTAAATTGGAGCTCATTGTAAGGCAATAGGTTTGCCCCAGTACCGGGGGACATGAAATATATCCAGTGGAAACTGTGAGTACTACACCCCTCCGCCTATCGCTTCATTATGTAAATAGAAATAATAATATAACCAAACAGCCTTGATATTCAAATTACGGGCCAACTAAATGGAACGGCTCAAAAAAAGGATCCCGTCTGACGAGTAGATTCTAGGCTGACTACAAAAACGACTGTTTTATTTTTCATACGTAACTAACTACTACGACAAAGTTGAAATGTTTTAAAAATATTTTAACGACGGTGAAATAATGGTTCTATATATAGAAACAACACTACAATAGTCCAGATAATAAAGTCAGTTACATTGATTTTTCCTTTTCAAAATTTGCTTTCAAATAAACAATGAGAATACATTCGAACCAAATAAAAGCCCGCTAAAGTCTCGTACACTCAGAGAGAAAATCGCTCACAAAGAAAAAAAAAACGTCAATTTATCATTCAAAGTTTTTTATATCATTACAATTGTCATGTACGAAGAGGTAGGCAGAGGAATGTAGAACACTCCCACGTTTCACCAGTTAAAATTTACATACTTCATACACAAGTAATGTCAATTTTAACAGTAATAAATTTCTATTATAGGTTATATTCATCATCGTCATCCATATTTTTTTTATTCCACTGTTGGGCTCGGGTCACCTCAAAAGATGCGAAGGGTTTGCTCAGACTATGACCAAACCCCGCTGACCCACTGGGGGTTAACAGGCCATACACGTCTTTATGCGTACTGAGTTATTATGACAAGAATAAAAGAAACCGTCTCCAGTTGGGTTTTTATAATCATTGAAAACAAACGACTGAACATCTTCAATAAATATATACATATGTTTTATATAAGATCAGATTTTCCAGCCAGGAAATGTCGAACTCTCCTAATTGGTTCTAAGTCAATTATCATAATAAATTCGTGTTATAAATATGTGTTTTAGACGTAAAAAACGCGGCACATGTACTCGAAAACGTGTACGTAACAATAAATTCGTAGAAAATTAATCGACTAGTGAATAGGAATTGCTAAGAGTTGTATTTTTTTTTTGGTAGAGTAGTGTGAATAAAGTAGAGCGAATAAAGTAGGTAGAAATCCTAGCAAAAGTGATGTGTTCACAACAAATTATCGTCAACTAACCATGTATGAATTACGAAAATAAAAATAATATCATGAGACCAAGTTACGAACACGACGAACATAATTATAGAGAACATTTAATTTTTAATGCATGTCATAAACTTAAACACGCGCAAATAACGACTTTGGTATACTTTGAATTTATTTCGCACAACAGCGGTATGTTCTCGTCCCTAACCGCTAAACTACCTATCACCATATAAATAGAGCTGAGACTTCGCGTGTTGCAGTCGAAATCGGCCCGCGATCGCGCGAACATAATGTCCCCGGTATAATAAACTTGTTCGCAACACGGCTCTACCGTATACAATGGGGTTCGTAATTGTGCTGGTTGTGAGTTTAGTGGCGGTTGCGCGCGCCCAGAAACAGTTCCCGGGCCAGCCGGCCGCCGGTGCGGCGACGGGGCCCACTAAAGCGGAGCCGATGGCCAACGGTCCGGCCAACACAGAACTGATCCTCTCCTTTGTGGTACGTCCGCTGTGCTACGATATTAACCACTGAACGATACGTACGCGTCTATCGTACGTACGTAAGTGCGGTAACTTCCTGCACGGGCCACAGACGGTTGGGCATAGATGGTGTGCAAATTATATTTGCTCCGGTCTAAATTGTTCTTTGGATCACGTTTAATCTCTCAAATGTCCCCAGAAATGTCCCCAGTGCAAATTTGTAGCCTCTCTGTTGGCTGACAGTCACTTTTACTTACTTTTGCATAACATAAGTATAAACGGATTTAGTGAATATAGTCACGTTAACATGTGTTCATACAAAAGTATTCAAACGTTAATATTCATACACATATCCACATATTTCTATGTAAACACAATATGATTCTCATTAACAGTTTTCCACTTACCAACTGACATAGAGCAATATCATGTACTGATGAATAATAATTGATAGTGTAAACTTCTTAATGACTCTTAATTGATTGGAATTTTCACACAAAAAAAAAATTAGTACTTATTTAGTATTGGCGCGTTGGTTATTTTGGTTGCAAGGACGACTGCCGATCGTGAGGTTCCGGGTTCAAATCCCGGGTCGGGCATTATAAGTTTTTCTAATTAAGATTTTCTAGCAGTGGCTCGGAGTCTGGATGTATGCCCGGTGCATGGCAATAGGCTCACCGCCTATTCCATAGTGGGACGTAACGTAACTGGTGAAACCTGGGAGTGTTCTACACTCCTCTGCTTACCTCTTCGGGATAACAGGCGTGGTGTTATGTTTATGTAGTAAATATTTATATTTGGCCTTTTTATTAATTTGTAATGGCAATTCGAATGTTCTCACTATGTACCATGAAATCCTAGCGATGTGCTTACACAGATTTTGCCTTTATTCAATAGATTCTTCGAACCCCATTGACAATATGGTCAATATTGAGACAGTTGCGAAAAATAAAAAGAGAAATGTTACCATAGGAACCAAAATTATGATACATAACTTTTCATGATCTTTCAGATGTTTAGACACGGAGATAGAACGCCTGACCCCGAGGAGCTGGCCAAACTCCCCTCTTTGAATCTTAATAACGAAATCTTCTTTCCATTTGGAAAGAAAGCCTTAACAAACGTGAGTTTTACATACATGTATAAAGATATTGAAAATAAGATATTGTTTATTTTAACTTTCGGCTCATTTAATACTAGTCCCATAAATGTTGGGATCGCGTTTGTTTATGCGTAACTGTGTAATTGTATTTGATATATGTCTAAAGGCTATACATGAAAACTTCGTAAGGGTGCTTACATAGATAATTATGTCACAGAACTGTCTGGACAGCACCGAAAAAATCCTTTCCTTTAAACATTTATTATATAGGAATAATCATACTATCTTTATTTTTAATCGTTTTGTTAGTATGTTCTAGTATACGTTAAATGGTTACGTATAGATGCAATAAAATAGAATCATTGACATAACTTATTGATACAATACGTTCTTACAACCCGAGCGCGATGACTTGACACCTCCGTCCTATATAGAAGCAGACCTTTCGATGGTCAAATGTCGTCTTTTTCTAATTCAAATAGTTTTATACTGTAGGTAACAATGTCTTAGAGTTTATTAAAAGTAAATTGATAATAGATTTCTTTGCAAACTGTACAAACACGCCGTTGTGACGTCATTATGCAGATATCAATCTCAAGTTATCGCGCACGCGTTATTAATATACATACGTAGTACATTTAATAATATATTTAATTGCCGTTAAATATTTGTAATTTCATTCCATTCATATAGTAATACGACGTTATAATCTTAATGTGACTAATGCATTGACATAATATATTTTAGATATTGTAATTTGAAATTGGAGCGATAAATTATGAAATAGCGGTAGAGAAAAAAAGGCCAAGTTAAAAATTCTAAATTTTGTATATAGAGACGTCAAACTGTTTGTATTCTTTTCTGTAATCCACGCGCAAGGTTGTAATCTATAATTTTTGAACTGTCTTATCACAAATTATTACTCCAACAAGACATGAGAATAAAAGCCTGCACGTAAATATACAAATACCAAATACTGGTAAGGGCCAAAGGGTTGACATATCATTAGACGTCGTTGGAGCGCAATTGGCGTGTGAACAGGTACAGTCAACTCCATAATACAATTCGATCGTTTATTTATTTATGTATAGAAAGGAAAACAGCGTGGGTATCGCGTAGGCGAGTTCATAAGGAGGCGATATGACGATTTTCTGTCGCCCCTGTACCTCCCCGACGAGACGAATATCCGAACCACGGACTACGCTCGGACTAAGATGACGGCACTGACCGCGCTGGTCGCCCTGTACCCGCCGCCGCCAGCACAAAGATGGAACCCCATGCTGAACTGGCAACCGGTGCCGTACGATACGTTGCCACCACAAGCAGACGATGTGAGTGTTGATGCGAAAAGATGATTTTAAAATTTATAAAAATTTATAATAGGACAATAGATAAAATAATATATCTGCTAGGTCGTATTTGATCAGCCTAGCATACAATGGCCTCAAAGAAAGTATTTGTTACTTTCTTTGATTTCCACTAATTACATTTTTTATTGAGTTATTCAATTATTTCATTTATTACCAATCTTACTAATACACCATCGTTATATATTCCATGCCGACAATTGACACTACTAAGCGCGATAAGGGAATAAAGTATTAAGGAATAAGGAATAAGTATTAAGTAAAATTACCAAAAAATCTTGACTCATTGTCACTCTCACTCATCTTGACACAATCTTTGACAGTCACTTAACCATAATTGTTATGTAAAGGCAATGATGGACGTAATGAATCCTCGGGTCATGTGATGCTTGATTTATAATAAAAATAGCATATCCATTTGAGCGTTGTTTAATGCGGGTAGGGGCGCAATATTCTCAGCCAAATAATGACAGATTGGTCGCCCAGACGGCTGCGCTGTCGCCTAGATGGAAACACCATCGTCTTTCACAGGACATTGCTGACGTGGAAATAGCTGTCATTTTATGTGAATCATTATGTTTTCAGTTGCTATACTGGTATTACTGTCCGTTGTACATGAAGCTAAGGAATCAGGCGTACGATTTCCCCGAAGTGCGAGAAGAGTTGCGGCCGTACGAGAGTCTTTTTAAATATTTAAGCGCGAAAACCGAAGCGAACATCACCACTGCGGAAGATGTTTTCTACTTGGATAATCTATTTCAAACTTTGGTATGTCTTTGTCTATGAATGAATCTTTTGTTTATTATGTTAAGGAATTGAATAGAGTACCGAGTGCCAAATATCTCTATTCCTACAAACGTATACCTATATTTCAAATATTGTCACATATTTTCAGGAAAACGTCGACGTAAAACCTCCGCAGTGGGCAGTAGAGGTAATGCCACAAATAAAAGAAGTAACAAAAATTGAATACGCTGTTGAGTTCTATGACGACGAACTAATTCGATTAGCTTCCGGTATGTGGATAAATAATTTCACGTCTAGTTTAGTTGATGTCTAAAGTAATTAATGAAAGTCCGATTAATAAAAAGAAATACGTTAAGTTTCTATAGAACATTTAGATTTAGGATATGGATAACATCAATATAGGGGTTAACATGAAGATTAATACATTTATTAAAAAAACTTAAGGAATTTGAATTGAGTAAAAATAAGACTGGAGGGGTTATTTCATGTGCAAATTCATTTCCGCTTCACAGGCGTATTGTTATATGACATATTGAACGCGACCAGTGCAGCCATTGGCGGCGAATTGGAATGGCAGCCCAAGGTTCGCTTGTACTCGGCACACGAGAATAACGTGGCGGGCTTCCTGGCAGCGGCCAGGGCGTTCAAGCCCCATCAGCCCAAGTACGGCTCCACAGCCATCCTGGAGCTGAGGAGACGAAAGCTAACTGGCCAGTACGGAATTACGGTAAGAACTCGAAAATTAAAACAATAGTCGTCTATTTAAATGTCGTATTATATCAGGTCGAAAAAGTTCACTAATATTTTTTTTGTATATACTTCGTTGAAATTCGAATTAAACGAATGGTTACTACTTAAATCAGCAGCTCTGAATTCTTCTGTTTCACCGTTGGCACTAGCAAAGAATAATAATCAGAATCTCCCAAAAAATAACATACCGCCCAGAACTTGTACTAATTTTGACAACGAATAAAATTCGATTTTATTACTCCCTTCTCAGGTGGTGTATTCACCTGACGCAGGCGGGCCGGGGTACCTGCTGCCGGTGGCCGGCTGCGGAGACCCTGCCTTCTGCGACTACGACACATTCGTCAAACTCACACACGACATCGCACTACCGCGGAAACAGTTCGACTTAGAATGTAAAGTCTCCACTTAGTGACAATGAAAATTACCTCCACCTAGTACAATGTCACATTTGTTATTACTATTATTGCCTTGTTTATGTAATTTAAATGTCTAGATTCATAGTTCACCATTTACAGTACATGAAGTAATCAAGACTGCCAGTGATTTTGTGTACATTCCATTATATATAATCATGTACGTGTGAAAAGTATTGACAGTGTAGAAATAAAAGCGGCTGTGATATTTGTGTCTGGTCTATTTATTTCGGGAACCAAAACATGCTTGTCTACTAGATAACCTACGTGGACTCAACTTACAGTTTTCTCCATCTTTCGGAAATACCACTGTCCAGTAGATACCTATACCAAAAAATTGCATTATATAACCATTTTATAGTTCAATTTAATATAATCAGAATGAGAGAATTAACGCCATGGTGTACCACGATGGGCAAGTGCGAATTTGCAGACAAGACGAAGAATTCTAAAATTTATTAAACTTTTTATACACATTGGTGTCACGATAAAAATACTACAGATAAATATTTTTACCAACTATCTTTAACTCATCGAAGTGTCAAAAAATGTAACCACAGCAGGTATCGCACGCGACGATCACGTTTTCGAAGACGAATATTTAAATTACTGTGTCACATAACACCTAACAGATAACTTGTAGATATATGGCTACTATCTTGGAAACGTTCATTTTAATTACACACTATTATCTATTAGAAAATCTATCGTGACTGTAACATGATGTTCAGTCTTCATTATGTCTTTAAGGGGATTAAATAGAATGACGTGATTGCGTGTGACAATAAATATGTGAATTATTTGAGGTGGCACAATATTATCATCCGCACGGCCGCGCATATGGCCACGGTGCGCGTAATTTATTCAGTTTCAGTGACATTCAGGCGAGATGATTGCCTGTTGTTGACGCCATGGTGCATTTAACTAGTGTAATATGTGTAAAGTGAGTACTTACATTAACATTTCTCTTTGATTTATAGCGTTACAGATTGTTTTTTGATAATTAGTTAGTTGAAGTGTATTTACTAAATATAGTGTGTGTAGTAGTTAGTCTATTGAGATGTTTTTATTACATTTTTCTAGCAATATCTAATATGGAATAATAATTAATATGCATGTTAATGTTATGTATTAAATACTTAATTAAATCCCTTTTTTGATTTTCAAACAGATATAAAAAGTACTGTGTGTTTGAATCTCTCGTTGATCGTGTTGGTTGCATGCGCGACTGCTGATCGGGAGGTCTTGGTTCGAAATCCCAGGTCGGGCACTACTGGATTTTTCTAATTAAGATTGTCTATTAGTGGCCTGGAGTCTGGAAATTTGCCCGATGTATGGCAATAGGCTCACCACCTATTCTATAGCGGGACGTAAATGAAACTGGTGAACCGTGGAAGTGTAATACCTCTGCCTACCTCTTCGGGGATTACAGCCGTGATGATACGTTGTTATGAAGGTACTTTGTTTGAAAGTATTTTGAAAGTAGGATCTACTTAAATTTTGATGTTTGGAAAATAAATTTAATACGGTACTTTCGATACACGTCAATTTTTCCTAACAAGTCACTAGTGTAACAGAATAATAATGATGTATAAAAAAAAACCAACTCATAAAATTGTGACCAAGCTGTATAAATACATTCGCGACAACACATCACATTGTTACAAGCGTCATTATAGATACCACAATGGTACATGCATCCCCGCGTGGACGTGATAAAATCTCTGGTATCAATTGAAATTGACGTAGCCAAGGGCGCAGCCGGGGGCCGGTGCGCCCATACAGCCGGCGGCCGCGGACTGTGCCCCGCGCATACACACCGTGGCACAATCGATTGGACGGAGTCAATCATCTGAGCGGCAGGTCGCCGCGACCGTGAATCTGTCGAGCGTTCCGTGCGCCTCGCAGTGGGGCATCGCTTCGCGCGTCGTGCACTTCCTGTCCCGCTTCGCGCGCCGCCCCATCCCATTCCATATTCCAAGCTATTCCACACGTCCGAGTGCCAGCTAGTGCGTAGATGACGTTCAAATAAAAGTTGTCGTTATGCACCGCTTCAAGTGATTAACACGCGTTTCGAGATCGGACTACAATGTAGAGCTGCCGACCCGGCGAAGGAAAATGTGAGTGAGAGAGCCAAACGACAGTAGACATTTTATAGGGAAACGGTATATTCTTTTGAAAACTGAATCTTTTAAAACTGGTAAATTATATCGTGTATATACAAATTGGAGGTCATTTAATGGTATGGTTCGATTTGAAGACAAATAATTTAACCTTTTGATATTTTATTATCAGCACGAGTGGATAGCAGGTATAGAATCTTCGCTACAGATCTAGTAAAAAATAAAAGCAAAGGCATATTTGTGGATAAATTCTGGTCCACATATGGCAACTTATAGTCATTATAGATCAGATGAGTTAGTAAACGAAGTGAGTTAAGGTAAAGAATAGAATGCACGACGGAACAACAACTTGCCAGTTGACTGCGTCATAACAAAACGTTGGAATGTTCTAGAATCATAGCTTGTGTACTTGAATAACCCAGTAATAGCAAGTGGTGTGCTTATATCTAGTGCTATTAGCCGGGTGGTGTGATTACACGGGTACAGTTTGTTTGCACAGGAAAGAGGGCGGCCGCGAGGAGGAGCCGACCAACGCGGCGGAAGTGGCAGAAGTGGAGTCGAGCATGCGCACCGAACACACCTGCTGTTGCCTCGGCGTGTTGGTGGGCGTCTCACTCATCGCCGGTACGTGTGCGCGGCCGACGCTGCGGTGCAGTGCGAATGTGCAAGGGCCTTTAGCACGACTAGCGTAGTAACAATTCACACTCGCCTCTACCCGTGTTGATAGATTAATGATCCAAGCATTGAAGTAGCCTGTATACGCTCTGGTGGGTATTATCACGTTATGTGACAATACCGATACAATTAGGAGGCTGCTGAGGTCTGCAGCAATGCTTTTTTTAGTTATGAGAGATTTAATTAAATTACGACTACTTTGACTCGGTACAAATCACCTAGCGTTGTTGTGTTTGTTTTTCTCTCATTTGGTATAATTATGATTCACAACTAAGTACAAAAAACAATACGACATGTAACAACGTAGAGGAAATGGGTCAGATCTGAAGTAATAGAGATTTTTGGCGCTCGATGCTCTGTACATATCCGGTTAGAGAACTTGGCGTGACATTAGCATAATCAATGTATATTTTATAAAGTTCATGTTTTCAAGATTTAAAAAGTGATTTATTTCGCTCCTACTCTGCCACCGGCCAGCCCTCGTAGCCGTGATCCTGACAAAGGACTCCACCGTCGACATCACCGTTCTACGACAGGTGCACGTGGTGAGTATATTACTGCGATTTATTCAACAATTATATAATACACCAAAGTTTGAAATGATACCATCTTTCGTTCCCTCGAATAGGCAGGTGAATTATATTGAAACTTGACAGGGGTATTTATATCATTAATACTACATTACACCACTACATTACTACATTAAGAATACATTTACCGTCCCCGTGTCGGGAATTAGGGTGACGTAAGAAGCGACTAAACCAGGCGCTGGCAGATCGCAGTATGGCGCGGTCTGCCTAGGTACAGTCAAATGCCCGGGCCACCTACCGCTATGCTGTGCTATATCTATGTGCTGTGCAGAATCTGTGCTCTGTGAACCCTAACCCGTATGTCCAGCGTGGAGATTGTGGACATAAACCCTGAGGGGAGGTCTATGTCCAGCAGTGGACGCTTTTAATAATTATAAATACTTCTGAAGCACTTAAACACAGTCCAAGTAACATTTCTTGGCTACTCTGCGTTTATGAATTAAAATACAGCGTTAAAAATGATAATTGACAAAAATTACTTGTTATAAATACATGTCCACATCATAAAATATATATATATGTACATGTAAATGCGAATATACATAATTTGAAATTTTTGTACATATTCATTCTAATCTATTTGCGTTCATCTGATACGTTTCCGATCGGAAATTACTACAAAGTGAAATGTGTAAGGCTTTTTTGTAGCTGATGTCCCACGGCGAGCGCACGCCCAACGAGCGCGAGCTGGCGATGCTGGGCGCTCCGCCCTCCGACCACGTCTTCGCTCCGTACGGCGCGGGCGCATTAACTAATGTAAGTCCTATATACTCCCCTCTTGGAACTATTTATATCCTTGCAGTTCGATGTATCCAATAGAAGGAAGTATTAATGGTTCGCCTCTTTAACAGTGCTCTATTCTACAATTGCTGGTAATCATAGCTATTTTTTATAAGAGTTAGAATGTTCGATCGCGTTACGCGGGAGCCTTCGAAGCATAGGTACTGGGGCTGACATATTAAAACAGTATAATTGAAATCTTATAATTAGTTAGAAATCTTGAAAAGCAATATTTCTGCCAGAATGGACGTTGCGGGGTGTTCGGGCGTGTTCTACACCACCCCGTTTAGAACGACCCCTATATTCCCTATATTACTAACGCAGGTAAATAACTACCAGTGTATCAGTAAATAATTCCGCACATTGTATGGTTTTTACGCGAATAATATGCAAGGGACTCGATTGACCAAAATATTACCCTGTATAATCAACGAGTTTTGCATCTGAACGTATATAAACAAAACGATACAAATCCGTTGTGCGCGTGGCACATAAAAACTACTGGGTAGATTTCGATCAATTTTTTTAGCTTCACTTTTTAGTCACGTGGTCCTAATATAAAAAAGATACAATATCTTCATTTAATATTTTTACTCGTTTAATTAAATAATTTAAACTCTTTTAAATTGTATGAAGATGCAATTATTATTAACTATTGTTAAAGATGACCAAAGTATATCTTTGCCTATAATATTTTTTGTTCATGATATTTTATGCAGACGAAGACGCTGGTATCAGCTTATCGTATATACATAAGTAGCAACCAATAACTCCGCTAACTGTACATTAACATTTATGCAATGACAAAAATATATGAAGTTGACAACTTCACTACTCGATTGAAATAAATATTACGGCGAATCATCAATGAGTTTTGCATGTGAACCGGGCAGAAACGCCCGGAGACAACAAAAGGAGCATTTCAGCGTGGTTCCGTCGCGCATCAAATTGGATGTCCGACTGCCGTGACCGAGCGACGCTCGCGCGGTATACGAAATCTACACCGCGATGCAAGTGAATGAACGTTATATAATCGGTGTATTTTAAATAGACATCTGTCCGGGAAATGGTATACTGAATGAAGTGGATATAGTATATAGATATAAGATATATGGGTTTCTTTCGCCGCTTCGTCTCCATAGCGAGGCATTTCCCGAGGCTGTGGTAGTTTCATTTCGACGTACACAAAGTGTTTTAAAGAAGCAATTTTAAATAATTGCCATATGAATTAGACAGTGAAGAATACTGAATAAGGTGGACATAGCGTTTAACATGTATATTTTCTTTGGGACAACTCCATACATGGTTAAATTATTCCAAAAAAACGGTATCTGTTTGTATGGTAACAAGACAGATGATAAACGTACGTTTAGTATATACGTCCATTGAAATATATTTTTCGAATTGATTTACACACAGACGTAGAACAAACGCTTATTATCCTTGTCACCCAAATATGTTTGAGTGGAAATCGAATGTGCGACAGCTCGATAGCAGACAGGCTCTGTAACCACTTTGCTAACGGGGCAGCGGACTATACGTTACGTATATCAATAACTACCAGGGCCTATATCCGGACATTGGAACTGAACAATATCCCGCATCCGTTTGGCCTTTGAATCATCACAGACGCTGTAGGTACGAGCGTGGCTACCGCAAGAAATCGGTAGGTACTTCGCAATGCGAGTACGGCAGGGAGCCGCGGCAGAAGGTCGCAGCGCCAAACAGGAACGAGCCGTCAGCTGAGAGATTGCTGTTAACTAGTAATAATGATACATGTATATTGTCGGCGGCACCCACCGCGCCATTGGACGCTGATAGAAAAGCGTTCTTGTCTAGTAGTGTGCATTACGTGATTTTGTCAACTAACCGTTTTATTAAGTAATGTTACATTTGACGAAGTAACTGTAGAAAAAGCATGTCAGGTCTGTAAAAATGTCGATATTTGACACTCGATATTTTATGTCTACCCTGCACGGTTATAATAATCTCCACGATAGGCGGGGGCTTAAGAAGACAAACCTCGGATAAATCAGACACTAGTCGGCCTATTCCGAAAATACTTACGTGCGGTAAGCCGGTAGGTACATGATTCAATAATGGATGTTACATTAATTTGTTTTCAGGAAGGCAAGGAATTAACCTACGAAATGGGCGCATTACTTAGAAAGCGATATAACGATTTCCTGGGGCCGTATTATGAAGAAGGTATTATTTTCCATAACGTATGTATAACTCGCAGAAGTTAACTAAGCACCTCGCTATGATGACGTAATAACGAGATAATAACAGTATAAAAACAACGCAATCACGCTTGTAACCCTGAATAGGTAGGCAGAGGAGTGTAGTACACTCCCGCGTGTAGGAATGTAAGTACGCTCAGAATACATAAAAATAATTTGTTTAATTTCACTTTATTTTTGCAAACTTGCATATTATAATACTAACGTGTTGAAGGCGTGAGTGGTAGGTGGAGTCAAGCCAAGTGTTAAGTTGATTTCTACGTGTTGTAGTTTCTAGAATATTCCTCTCACATTACATAAGGACTGAGACGCTAAATTTAAATTAACCGGAATGGCTTTAACCCTCACATTCTGAGAGGAGACAGACCCTTGTTCTAACCATGAATGCGAATGGGAAACAAAAATTCGCAAGGATAACTTGTTTTTATGTTTGCTTGGACTGCATCGAGTTTATAAACAGATAATGCTTTAAATTCCATACAGAAAAGAGCATTGTGATAGCCTCCGATACGGACCTGAGCAAAATGACCGCTCTACTGATAGCGGCGGGTCTGTGGCCGCCGGCGCCCGAGCAGGTGTGGAACGACACCATCAACTGGCAGCCCGTCGGCTACACCTACCCTCCCCGAGAAGAGGACTATGTAAGCGGATACCGAAATTTTGTAGAAATCTAATTATACCCTATCGTATTAGTCAATTAAGGAAGCATTTTTTTAATGCAATTAATGATAAAGCAATATTTTTCATATATCAATTTGTGTAAATATTTAATTAATACATTTATTTCAAAATCAGCTAAATAAGTTATCTTATTCAATTTCATGAAATAGTTTATTTTTTTTTCGATCTTCCAATCATTTTTGATCAATAAAATTAAAATTTTTCACTAACTTTATTTTTATTCGATTCTTAACTACGGTCTGAAAATCTATTCAGCTTAATCGGTTTCGTTTCTAATTATTTTTTAAATTGTATTACGACAGCTGTTGTACGAAGAGAACTGTCCTCGCTACAACCAAGAGAAGCAGAGGATTCTGAAGGCGTTCACGGACGAGGGCCTGCTGCAGCCGTACAGAGATCTGTTCCACAAGATAGCGCACATGACGAACACCAATTTCAGCACACCACAGGAGGCTTACTATTTGAACAATTTGTTTTTAATACAAGTAAGCGATTGAACATTTTTACAGTGTAATGTTATGTAGTGTCTATGTTTAACATATTGCAACCTTTTAAATATTAACATATTATAATCTTTCACGTAACAAGGCTCTATTAATTATACATTCAGAGTGCTAAACGAAGAATTTTGTGTGCAAATTGTCATTCAGTGTAGACTGATATTTGTTTTGTTTCTATGGGCATATTACATTTTATTTTTCTTTATCATTGTTTCCTCATAATGTAGGAACATGCATAACTAACAAAAAAGTATTTATGGTCCCTACTCACCAGCAACATTAGATCTGTTCTAGGTTCCTTCAATTTTCCCGTGCGTTTTGTATTAGGATTTGGGCATTTCTTATAATTTTCCTAGGTTTGATTGATATTAATAAATCATGCAGGTGACATGGAATTTTTTACTGTTATTATTATTACATCATCATAACAGTTCTCGACAATAGATTTGTTGTGTTTCGTCCCCACTCCTTTGATACACATACGATGGTGATTTCTAACATCATCACTAGTCAGTATCTGATTTATTTGGTTAACGTGTCGCTAAGGCGCTTTTGACCTGTTACAGGACGATATAAAAGTGGCCAATCCGAAGTGGGCCAAGCACGTCAAACGAAAATTGATGGACGTCGCGAGGCTCGAGTACACGATGATGTTCCACAACAATCTTCTGCGTAAACTGAGCGGCGGTTTGTATATTCAGAACTTCAATTTCCATTGGAAATCCACACGTAATCCAGGAAGTAAAATTTAAATTGTAATAGTCCTGTTCTGTTCAGAACATCGAGGGTATCTTCCTTAGCCGCATTTGTAATCTTACTCACGAGCACTGAAGAGGTAAATCGTTTTTGTTACAGGCGCGCTCCTCCAGCAGATAATAACGGAGGCGGCGGCGCGCGCGGGCGGCGGCGCGGGCGGCGCGGCGGGCGCGGCCGTGGTGGTGCGCCTGGGCGCGCCGGCCAGCGTGGCGGCGCTGCTGGCGGCGTGCGTGGCGCCGCCGCCGCGCCTGCCCGACCCCGGCGCCGCGCTGCTGCTGGAGCTGCACGAGCGGCCGCCGGCGCCGCCCGCCGCCGAGCGCGCCCAGCCGCACGCCCGCAGCTTCGGCTTCAAGGCACGTGAACGTCTCCTTGCGGCTCGATACCATGCGCTATATAAGGCTGAGCTGGATACTTTAGACCCGGATCGTCTACGTCTAATAGTGGACTTCTAAAGGTTGATGAACTGATGGAGGATTGATATGTGTTTACGATAGTATATAATACTGCAGTATTATCACATTTCGGGGCTTTTGTACTTTACGATACTGGAAATCTGATATATACATAATCATGATCTATAGCCGCCTTAACAACGTTTTATATAAATATAAATGTTTCTTCCAGATCTACTACTGGGACGACGATTCGGCCGAGCCGCGCCTCATGGAGGTGCCGGGCTGCAGCGCGTTCTGCCCTCTCGACACTTTCAAGGAGTTAACCAAATACGTAGTGTCGTACAACTACGAGAAAGACTGTAAACTAGTTCCTACGAATTAAAGTGCACAACACATACACAATAATAACAATCACACGGTAATAATAGTTCTCAATAAATAAAACTATTATAAATCGCTTATAAATCAAATCGTCAAACGTTCTTCACTAATTAAACCTCGTTTGAAGTATTGTTAATGTTAGCACTAAATAAACAATACATATTTAATACACTTATTGTTCTGCTCTGCTCTGCTCTCGCACTCTTAAGTTAATTTAGTGATACGGAAATAATACTTGATTTATACGCTGTGGTATTCACGAACATTATAAAATGAGAATAAAGGAGCATACGATTAAAAACGGATTATCACTCACCTTCGTCAATTTTGATCCCGGTCTCGTCCTTGGGTATGTTGAGCGACAGGTCTGCGAACGCCTCGGCGCCCCAGCGGAGCGCGCCGCGCTGCTTCAGGTACTCCGCTATGAGCGCCGCGATGTGCAGGTGGCAGCACATGGCCTGTGCGAAGACAGCGCAATCAACGTACAATACGTGTAGCGGTAGCTAGTATGCATTATTATATTCTCGTTGCTTTGTACTGACTACCGCGTTGGTCGTGTTGGTTGTAAGCGCGATGGCCGATCAGGAAGTTCTAGGTTTAAATCGGGGGACGTGCACTGTTGTATTTTTTTAACTAAGATTTCCTAGTAGTTGCTCGGAGTCTAGATATGTGCTCGGTGTATGACAAAATGGAACGCCATGGAATAGGTGGTGGACTCACCACCTATTCCATAGTGGGACTTAAACGTAACTGGTGAAACGTGGGAGTGTTCTAAATTCCTCTGCCTACCGCTTTGGGGTTTACAGGTGTGAATTTCCGTAATAAATTCATTTTTCCTCTACGTAGATGATTAAAATTTGAAAGTCAATAATTATTTATCACAATCCTTCCATGACCGATAACGTTCTACGACCATTTTATTTTTATTCACATAGATGCGACAATAGGTATATAAATCGGACGTATAAAGTGATCCGCTGAGCGGCTGGGCACCTCGTCGTGGTCGGCGAGGCGCGCGTTGTGGTCGGCCAGCGTGGCCAGCCAGGCGTGGCGCAGGCGCGGCGTGGCGCGGCACGACGCCGCCAGCGCGTGCTGCAGCTCGGCCAGCTGCACGCCGCCCGCGCCTGCGCACGCACGCCTCGCTACGGACTGGCTCGTACTGGCACTTCACGCGCATGGCGGCTACGTTGACTTCATGTGGGAACTATTTCCATTTGAAATATCAGCCGCGCGTTGTAGTATTGAAGGACTTGTGTGACTTAATCAGTCAAAAACCAGCATCATGACCGGGTTCCTTTAATTTTATCCAAATTGATTGTTACAAGAAATTTAATTTGCAATTGAAACTCGCTTTGGAGTAATATTTTACAACACTGATACCCTTCCGCAACACAATATTATGTATATTAATAATTTGAAAATTGCATAGAATTATAGTTAAAGAGATTCGAACACCGATTGATTTTACCTTAAATTTTTGCTTTCATAGAAAATAGAAAATCACGTATTGTAGATGTAGACCGACCTGCCCCGGCCGCGCCGCCCGAGCCGGCCAGGCGCGCCCGCGCCCCCACCACGGTGCGCACGCGCCGCATCAACTCGGCCACTTCGCTGGATAAACCTAATGAAAAAAGAAAATAATACAATAGATTATAACACTTTACTACGAGGCTTAATACACTTTTGGTACTTAAGATAAAACTTAACTTGGTAATACTTGATCGTTATTAACTTTTCAGTTTCAAGTACAGTTTAATACTTCTTGTATTCTAAGCAGCATAAGTTGAATATAACGTAGTTATATTTGGAACATGCGTTAAAATAAATCAAGAATATGTGCTCACCAGTGCCTTTCATGGCCTTATCGCCCGTTGCGAAACAATTGATGACTGATAGAGATTCTTGAAACCGCTTGCAGTTCAGCGCAGTCGACGTGTCCAGCAGCTTAGAGACCGCAATGATTACCTGATGGGTAATTCGATATATAATCTGGCTCATTCCATTGAGGTTCAATTAAAATTTACGCAATTAATAAAACCTAATAAAATTTTAGGAATCATTATTATTATTATTTTAGAAGTCATATCATGAATTTTTATATTTAAAAAATCTAATAATTAACTGATAAAATAGTACAAATTAACCAACGTTATCCATTAAAATTTGTGGGTTCTAACGATAACACTAAAACAACACTAGTACATGTTACAATGTGTTTGTGGGCGAAACCAATGTCATCAGACACTACAATATACCATTATACAGACATACAAGTCTCAGGTGTACTCGTAAAATAGAAAAAACGTAACGTCGGTAATATTAGAAGAGGTAGGCAGGAGAGCTCACTACACTGCCACGTTTCATCAGTTATGTTCAAATATCACCGTGGAATAGGGGATGAGCCTGTAAAGCATGAGAAAAAGCCAATGTGAGTGCGTGCACGAGGCGGCCACCTGCAGGTGCACGCGCGTGAGGCTGCCGCCGGCGCCGTGCTGGAAGTTGGCGCGCATGAGCAGGTAGAGCGCGGCCGCCGCCTCGCGCCGCAGCCGCGCCGCGCGCGCCGCGCACAGCCGCACCACGGCGCGCACCACGCCGCCGCACAGCGCGCCGCCGCCTGCGCACAGCCGCCACATGCACCGCGCCCGCGCGCTCCTCGCGTACCAGTAAATAAATGACCACTAGACACAATTATGACAAGTGGACATTTTTCAAGAGAAAACAGAATATATTACATATGTTATATTTCCAAAACTTGATATATTACGAATTAACTACGTTGTTAAATATTAAAATTTTATGAATATTGATTATTGCAAACAAATGTACTAAACGAACCTTCGAACAATGTTTCCGAGAACTGATTGATGTACGCTCTCAGTGCTGCAAACAGGTGTTTATACAATGTTTCGCTCTGAGGGTACTGCAGCAGCTTGAGGTACGGCTTGGCGGCGATGCCCTCCGCGATGCCGATGTTCTTCATGAAGAGGCACGCGCGGTCTATGATGATCAGACCCACTTCGGTCGCCAGGCAACCCGCCGATAGCACCGCGTGCTCAGATTTGGCTTCCAACTCTATAAACATATGAAAAATTTTATACTGTTTAGGCAATTGTGATTACTATTCGAGCATCACGAAGCATCATCACGAAACATACGGGATACACAGTGGTATAACTATTGATGTATATAAAAATTTATTAAATATTTTATCACTTTAAAGCTTCAACTAATTGACATATTATGTATATAGACCTAGCATAATGTATAAAGTAATAATAATAATATTATAGTAAAGGTTACTTTAGTGTAATTAATTAGTTAGCAACCTGTGGTGACAGTAGCGGGTATGAGGTTCTCCCTATTAACCGTGTTGTTCTTTTCCACCATGATCGGTGGATCCTTGGAGAAGTCCGGCGGGCTCATTCTGGCGGGCAGAGTCCTCGCTTTCACCGGTTTCGGTTTCCCGTTACAGTCCGGCGTCGGGTCTCTTATCTCGGCGAGAATCCTCTTCCTGCCGACGTATTGGAATTGTTCTGCACATATTCTGGAAATAAAGAATTGTCTATTAACATACAATAACTCTACATATTTGAATTCAATCATAGGAAAATTTTGTACTGACTCCAAAACGTTGAAGAAGGCCTGCTGTTGTGCTGGTGAGAAGGTTCGCCACCACTCCACCAGGCGCTCCTCTTCCAGGTACTTCAGCACGAACAGGAAACAGAGCAGCACGTCGCGTACCTCCTCCGCTGACATAACGCCAAATCTGCAACGCGTCATGTTATTAGATACGAATATAAGTTAATGAACAAAAAGGGACAACAACCATAGGAAATATAATCACCGAACCGAGTTTACCAATTTAACAAACCAGATATATACGAATCATACATTCAATATGATTTTAGGATTTACACATTCATATCGATGTTTATAATGAATGGCATTTAGTGATTAATTATGATGTTCATAAATGGATTAATTGTGATGTTTATGACTATATCCTTAATGACAACGTGCATTAAATATTACAAAATGTCAATGAGGAAACAATAGACATATATGGATAATTCATTAGCATTGACCAAAAATGTATTAAAAATGAGCAATTGAAATTTAAAAAAGCAATAGAACTACAAAAAATGGAAATAGACTGTATTTGTCGCAAACATTTTAGATTTTGCCTATGGCTCAATCCAGTCTCAAAATGGCGGTCGTAATACATTGATAATTTAAAAAAGGAAAAACTTCATACCGGTTGACTTGATCGCCTATTTCGCTGAGATTCAGCCGCGTCGAATTTCTAGGCAAGGAATCACCACCGGACATAGTCGACACTGACTCTAGAGAGCTCTGTGATATGTTATTTGTGTTATCTACAAACATACGACACTTATGTAACGCATCCACAAACGCCACAAACAATGTCAACATATCATTATTATTTTTCTTTCAAAATCCACTAAAGTAAAATCAAGCAAATCTCGCCCTCGTGATGTCCCAAACCGTTGTGGTATTAATTAACAATACAAGGAAACCTCAACCGTAGAACGAAAAAGACAGCGTTGAACTCACCTTTGCCATACATTTGATTACTGATAGTGGGTGGATCTTTGAAATGGGCAGAGTTCCTCGCTGGTGTGTGGTCGAAATGTAAGGTGAGTCTATTTCTTCGTGGCGTGCTGTTCGCCGAGACGACTTCCTTCTGCGTGTTGTTTAGTGCAGCATTGGCCGTGGCGTCACCGTCTACTTTATCGTGACCGTTCTCTATCACCGGACTCGCGAGGGTTTTCGTGACCAGTCGATGGGCATTGTCTGTAAAGATGAAACAACTTTTTAGTGAGAAAGAAATGGACTTTGTTGCTCAAATTGAAATTAAATTATTTAAACTTAAGGGCGTATTAAGTATAAATAACTCTTGAGGGTTACTGAAATATTCAATAGTTAAATGTTTTTGATAACAGCAGAGCTGCAGAAATGTATTAGAATAGTTTAAATTTATAACTATCCATAACATATTCAATGCAATATGGGCTTACAATATATATGGGTAAAAAGATGAGTATGAAAGTAAATATTACACAAGTGAAGGCTAATGCTGATCTATAGTAAGTTCTACATTCAGTCGTGGGTGTGGAGAGACGTAAGTGAGAGTTCACTTGCCCAGCACTACGGTGAGCCAGGGCGCGTAGAGCGTGGCGAGGCGCGCGCGCGCCTGGCGCGAGCGGTAGCGCTCGTCGTGCTCGTGCTTGGTGAGCAGCGCGCGCAGCGCCGCCAGCGCGCCGCGCCGCTTCTGCGGCGCCTCGCGCAGCGACTGCTCCACCTGCGCGCTCACCGCTCGTCACTCAATACTGCTGGGCCGCGTTCACTAACACTCACACGTTACTAATGGTAGTGGAAATTAGATGTTCAGTATGATCCGAAGAAAACACTTTTCTTTCTATTAATGTTTCACTGCATACATTTTCTAACCCTGATCTCCATACGATGGTCCGACGAAAAAACACATTGCTATATACAATATATTTTCTTTTCTCTTTTAACCTTCTAATTTTTAGTACCTTTCCTAGTCAAAGTTACGTCATAATGAGCATCACTATTTCATCTCTAGTAAATTGTTTGGGACTTCCAAACGAAAACAAAATGTTTTATATTTTCACTTCACTTTTCATGATGATGGAAAACTGTATATTTATCATCGTATCCCTCACTTTATCCATCTTTATCAACATGCATTAATTCTCATTATAAAGTATATTACATAATTCATTTAAGAAAATAATTTTGTAACAAAAACTTAAAAATATATATTTGGGTAAAAATATATTACTTAATACAAAAAATCTATAGTTAGTAATATACCAATGTATATTACTAACTATATACAATGTATATAGCCCTATCATACCTGCTTCAGCAAGGTGCCAGCAAGAAAATGTCTCATTATGAATTCATCGACAAGTTTCAATTTAGCAGGATCTGAAATAGAATTAGCATACAATAACATAAAATAAACTAAAAACCGCACAAAAAAACCACAACAAAAGAATAATACTGACCTTCATCACTATCTTTATTTAATTTATTCGCTTGTAGCGGCAAATTGAATGATACGAAGTGTTCGTGGGAACAGATTGTCTGTAGGAATGTGAATTTAAAATCAAACAAAGCCTTCGGATCACACGTTTTGAACTTCTCCAAATACTTTTTGATCTGACGGAAAATGAACCCTCGATCCATAAAGGAAAGGCATGACTGAAAAAGTAAAATTATGTATTAATATTTGTGTAGATAGCGCGGGAGAATACCAAAAAAAGTGCTACTTGCATTAAAAGTATGAAAATAAATGTTTATTTTTACTTACTTTCAGAAACAAAGCAAGATTTTTATTGAAAATATGAGTTTGCACTGGCTGCTGTAAGATATAGGACGGTTCAACGATAGTAACTAATCTGTCGATATTCTCAAGTAGATCTGTGTGAAATCTTTCATGGCGAGACATCTAAAAGAATGAAAAATCATGTTATTCAAAACAATAATGGTACTCTTGAAGCGTTAGCTAGACTCACAGAGTTATCGTTCACCTTTGAGATTTTGGTCTATAGTGATGTGGAAACATATCAAATTATTTATAAAGACTTCATAAAAATACTATACACCTATTTGTAATTTGGTTTATGTATAACCATTGTGAATTTGTATGTGTAAGAAT
Organism: Jemadia suekentonmiller; assembly: GCA_018245575.1. Lineage (NCBI taxonomy): Eukaryota > Metazoa > Arthropoda > Insecta > Lepidoptera > Hesperiidae > Jemadia > Jemadia suekentonmiller. Next base: position 5,606 of record DWDU01000023.1, on the reverse strand, counting down.
TTAGTGTCATAATTGTTGAACTTACTTTAATTCTACCCGTATTGATGAGGTATTGGGCCATACTCTTAATAATAATATCAAAGAAAAAGCTCGAATATTGCATAAATTTGTGGCCCAGTAAGAAATCCTGCTGACTTGAGTCTACAAACCGATATAACGGCGCCGTTAAAACTGTATGTAGTTTAAATTCCACGCAATTGAAGACATACTGAAAAAAATACAATTCTTTTATTTCTGTATCAAATAGTTCAAAATGAAATTTTTCAAATGAAGCTATAAAAATGTATGTAAATAAATATTTTGAAGATATACATCTCGAGGTGTGATATTATAATAATAATGCATTGGTACAACTCATTGATGTTATTTATTAGTGCATGTGTAAGTAACTTAAATATGTTTCATTCATAAAATTGCAATATGAAACTTACCTTTACATAACTATCCAATAGATCCTTCCGTCCATAATCGTGTATAAGATGAACAAAATGTACAATCAACTTTACAATTTGATGACCTATATCAACTGTGTATCCCTTTTCAAAAGTCTGTAAACATAAACATAGCAACATAAATTTAAAAAAAAAAAACTGGACAAAACCTTTTTTTAATGGGTTTCTTTTGTGAACAAGTAAATCATACATGTAGTTCAGTTTCATTTCGTACTAATTAATACGACATTATATGGGAAGCAATGTGAATTGATGGAACGTTTATTTTGCATTCAGTACGAAACTACGAACACTGCACACTAGCGCCACCAAATTGAACCAATGCAGTCCATCGCAGCATGTTCTCATACCTATGTACTAGGTTTGAAAGCTCACCATTAATTCAAACAGTTGATTGAGTATGGTCGGCAAGAAGGCCACCAGCGACGTCAAGTCGATGGCGTGGGCCGCTTTGAGCGCGGTGCAGACGTCGGGCCAGGGCGGCGGCGCCGGCGACGCGGCGGGCGCCGCGCCGCGCGCCAGCCGCTCAATGTGCCCGAACAGGTTGTGCAGGTGCGCGTCGCGGGTCGCCACCGTCGAGTCCAGGACTAGCTGACACCGGAACAGTGCTTTTTCACCTTCGACCCACACTACTTCTGGACCGCAATTCTGTAAGTGTTAATTCGTTTATATGAAAAGTTGTTGTACTTTGTTTTTAACTATTAAAAAAAATTGTAAATTTTATTTACATGTATTATTTTAATGTAACCTTTATTTAACACAATTGTTTTGAATAGACTAAACTTAATAGCTTGCATGTTTATAAAGTAGATAACTCATTTTATTTTACGTTACAAACGCAGGGAGATAAGCGGAGAACTGGATGGCTCGTCGTAAACCAACGAAATGCGAATTAAGTTAAAGTGCGTAACACAAAAATCTCATTTAAGCTGCTCACCATCAACATGATTATTTACTGTAATGTCCCAGTTAGTCACAAAAAAGTTTGCATTTTATTTCATTCAATATAATCTTACTTGTGTATGTTAAACGAAGACCAAAAATCATATAAATATATTGTTTTTGATGTATGTCTTTGCAGAAATTAGAAAATAAAACTCACCCCTCTCCCCAGTCCTAGAGGTTGGATCGAAAGATAACCAGAAGGCAAGTGTGTGGCGATAGGCAAGCTCACCATTTCATCGACTAATTTATCGTTCTTCATTAATGGAACCCAGGCATAACTGAAAAGTGTCATATATTTATTTTATTTACAATTACAACAAATTACAAAATATAAATTGAGTTACATTTTATAATTCATGTGAACTAAACTGCTGTATTTAAACTTATCGTTTACTTCAAATTTACTATTTATTTCACGTAGGTATTTTTACTGCCATATCCTCAATGTCATATGTTAAAGGATTTACTAATTTTATAATTTCTTTAAAACATGTATTGTATTTTAATCCTATTACAATGATAGAGTGAGCATATTACCCTATACAGGTTTCAACGTTAGTATCATTCTTCTTGGCAAGATCACAGGAAATATGATGAAAGGTGAAAAGCAGGTGGTGTTGAGTTGTTATGGTGGCCGGCAGACGAATCTTCGCCTCGTCACACCAGGTCGGGTTTGCGTTGTGGTGTAACACGGAACACCTGTGCTGAGTGGTCATACCCGTCCGGCCATATATCACCTGAAAATAAATTTCCTAATGTATCCAATTTGTTCCCATAACTTTTAACATTGATAATATATAGTCACTTCAAGTATGTAATGGGGTAGGCACAGAACCATGAGTGTAATATACATATCTCAATCTTAACTGATCCAACATGCGTTTATATTTATGCCCTTCGTATACGCATGTGGATTTCGAAATTATCTCTTAATAAAATAAAATTAATATAATGAATGTAATCACCTGCATAGGTTTATTTTCGCCGTTATCGCAATCCCTGAACTCGATGGAGCACGCAATGTTCCTGGCTCTGGCGAACATTTTCTGCGACTCGAAGTTCAGGGCCAGCGGTCGCACGTACAGGTGGTGCACGTAGGCGGCGTGCGGCTGCTCGGCGTCCGCGCTCAGCGTGGCCAGCTCCAGCGTCAGCGGCGCCGACGGCGGCAGCGGGAATGGCTTCAGTGCTGCATACGCGCTCGTCATGCAATCTGTAAGAGAAGCTAGTACTTAATAATTATTTGAAATGAGTATCTGGTGCAAAAACAAGAGTCATGTTTATATGATTTCATGGTTTTCCCAGGACAATAATTTGCCAAGCCTCTTCATGTAGATTTTATTTCTAAGTTCTTTTCAAGTGCTGTTTATAGGAAGAATTGCCATTTTTACAAAGAACATGTCAAATGTGTAGTGGTAATAAGCTTACTTTGAATTTGTTCATTGCTCTGCTGTATATTAACACTGAGCCACCCCGGTATCACAGTAAGTTTAGCTAATTTGTCAGGCTTTCGGAAATCTGACAGAATCTTCAGTAAGTCATCGTCTGACATCTTATTAGGTTCTTGACGATAAATGGCAGGAAATTCGGGCGTTGTATCTAAATCATTGCTATACAACCTGTGGACAGAAGACTATTTAAATTTACACACTTTGGCTTTACCATTCACATTCACATGGAGAGGACGAATTACAAAGTTTTCTGAAAAACAAAAGGAAGCTTCGCCTAGTCCAATTTTGCACTCATATACAGCTCATGGTGAGATAGGTCTAAATCATAGGAAAAACCAGTATCGTAATATTTCAGCCTACAACTAGTCAAGTATCAGGCACTAGTAACACAAAAAATACTCACTTGAATAACGGTTTGGCCGCCCATGCGAAGGGCATCCTGTAGTTACCGACTCGGTTCACATACGCCTGCACAGTTTTGTGCACCTTCAGCCCCAGCCGCGGGTCCTTCGTCGCCTTGAGGTACGGCTCCAACACTTGACTGACATGACCTTGGAGTATCTTGTCGATTCTTACCACTAAAAACAAATCGGGATGTGGGTTGTTCACTGACAGTACAACCTGAAAATAATTATTAGATCTATACATCAACTTCTTCACATAAAACTCAACGTCATGTAACGTAACACCACGCCTGTAATCCCCGAAGTTGTGGACAAAGTTACGTGTATGTTTCATCTTGGAATAGGTGGTGTATTTAATGCCATACAGTCCGCACAAATCCAGACTCCGAGTAAAATAAAGATTATTATTGTTATAAAAATATTGTGTTTGACAAACATGTGTGCTATACATAAATGTACTTTTTATGAAGGATTCATATTCTGAGTGATTGCGAAAAAATGGATTCTAAATAACGCTTCGTTCAATTATATATAAATCAACCAAAGATCCCAAATTTATACCAACAAGTACCTGTCGTTTCGATCGGAACCATTCCTCGGGTATCTGCTTGACGTCTAACTTGACGTCGCAGCTGAAGTTCTCCACCAACGTCTTGGTGCACTCGGTTTCCTTGACTAGATCCCTGACGGCGGCGTGGTTGAGGTCGAAGTGGAAGTTCTCCGTGAGCTTCCGGCCGCTGCGCGCGTCGTACAGCGCCAGGCACGTGAAGTACGGCTCCACCTGGCACAGCAGCTCCTTGTCGCCATCTATCGGCGCTTGTAACCTAAACTTTAAGCTTTCGCATTTGAGCATAATTCTTTGGCCAAAATGTTCTCTGTAACAACATGAAAGACGTTGAATTGTAGTTAATAGACGACATAATCACAAATATATGTTAAAACACAAGACGGCCTTAAGAAATGTGTCGTATATTTTAAATGGTATTTGAAACAGAGAAAAAATATGCGTAGTTATAAAACCTAATATTCATGTGGGCCAATCAATTTTATATCTAGAATGCTGTGTTGCATGCCAGTTACGAAACAAAACACACTTGAATGGTTCCAGTTGAGGCTCGGGGGTGGGCGCGCGCCGGTACGGCAGCGCGAGGACGTCGGCGCGGCCCTCGCTGCGCGCCGCCGCTATGGACAGGTCGGTCTCGCGGGCGTAGCGCACCAGCAGCGGGTTCGTGCTGTGCTCCAGCCCCTTCAGCGTTCCGTACGTGGCGGGCGGCGGCTCGGCGGTCAGCGAGATGTCCGCCTCTGAAATGGACACGGATCAACTTGAAACATAATGTGAAGATAAATTGATATGTGACATTTTATGAAAATAAAAATCTTTTCTGTAATAGACTTGTTTTTATTGAGATAACACGTGATAGAGGTAAATTAGCAGTAGGCATATAAAAAAGGATAATAAGGCTGATGATGATATAAAAATGATAGAGTTTATGATATTCATGATTGTACCGTATAATGAAATGATGGATAAAAAATGTTTGGATCCCAATGATTAAAAAGAAAATAATTTGGAATAATTTTATCTAGCAGTAATATCTTTGCCTTCTAATGTGTGAGAGTGGTTTTCTTGTAGTACAAAGATTAAAAACATAGTTTACGATCACCTCTACGTATAGGAATTACGGTCGCAAACGAAGTCGCCGATAAGAGCTAGTATTGTACCTATCGAAATGAAATATTTCTGAAGTACTTACATAAATAACTAGCATACATATGAACATAAGCATATGCATATGGACAGGCAGACAGTGGGAAGCGACTTTGTTTTATACTATGTAGAGATAAATATATTAAAGAACATACGCAACGCGTATGTACGCAATACGTGAAACAGTAATTAATAAGATCGATATCGATCGAGTCGTCACCTTTATCTAACACTTCGTCGTTCTGGTGCGTTCCCTGGTCTTGATTCTTCTTCAGCGCCGCGTTGAAAGCGTTGATCCAACCGTTCATCTCGTCCTCGCTGTCCGCCGAGAACGTGTATCCCTTGTTGCCGGACATGCGTAACTCAAAACAGAACCGTCCGCGCTTCGGATTCTGAAAAAAAAACAAGTAAAAAAACGTAACATCAGAAGAGTAATCCCCGAAGAGATAGGCAGAGGAGTAAAAAACAAGTACTATTTACTTATTCTTGTATAAAACATAATTAAATCGCGAATACGAAATATATATTACTATAATAAATTGATTGCCTTGGTCGTGTTGGTTGCAATCGCGACTGCCGATTAAGAGGTCCTGGGTTCGATTCCCGGGTCGGGCACTACAGAATTTTTCTAATTTAGATTTTCTAATAG
>DWDU01000022.1:0-31215 GCA_018245575.1 Jemadia suekentonmiller | reverse complement strand
TTGAAATAATCATTAATAATTTAATTTTTAGAAATAATTATTGTTAAGATAATCATTGATAAAATAATTATCAGAAAATTAATATTGTTTATTATTAATATAATTGCCCATGTAAATTTACTAATCACAATTAATGATCTTAATACAAAAATGTACAAAAAAATTCGGCATGTGAGAACCATTTTACTTAATATAGTATATTATTAGTACAAATATAAAACTGTAAATAAGTCGATGCAATACGAACTAAAAAGTTTAACAATTATTTTGACATTCTCAAGGCCTTGCTGCCTTTAAATAAACACTTTCAGCTAGTGACGTATTTTCGCAATATTAGATTTGATATTATCAACTCATGGACATTTCATTCGCCTCGAAAAATGTATCTGACTAATTTTGTTTTCCGCTCCACTTAGCTATCGCGAAATATTCTCACTGAAAATTACTAAGCACAGTTTTACAACTGTTTGCCTAAGGCGATAGGGTGGTTTAGGATCAGACCACACTACACACAATAAAACTAATGCCTACTGAACAAAACTTCATTATTATACTAACATTGCCATTACACAGAATTAAATCGGAACCAAATATGCAATACTTTTGAAATATATATCGAGAACTAGCTGACCCGGCGAACTCCGTACCGCCTATTCAAGTTTTTTCTTTATTTCCAAAAGTTACTAAAGATATTATTTTTGACTCAAATTTTTGATCAGTTATCGACCAGGTATAGAACTATCAAATTACTGATATGGCAATTAAAAAATAGGGGTTTATCGTAGAAGGGTAAAAATTTAGGGTTGTATATATTTTTGAATGGTGTACTTATCATAAAAAAATACAAACAAAAAATTATGACAAAAAAAAATTAGGGATGGACAACCCTTATCATTTAGGGGTATGAAAAATGGATGTTGACCGATTCTCAGACCTACCCAAAATGCACACAACATTTCATGAGAATCGGTCGAGCCATTTTGGAGGAGTTCAATCACGCTCACCGTGACACGAGAATTTTATATATAAGAAGATAAATATTTTATTTTTACAATTAAATGAATTAATGCAGTTTTCTCTTCTATTCTTCACTCCCACACCAATTTATCATAGACAAAACAAGATACGAGAATACACACAATAAGTACCTACCACACAAAACTATTAATTATAAAATACCCAATATTTTGTCTTCTATTTTTACCGGTCACATAAATATGGTTAGAAGAGATATCTACAGATAAAAGTATTATTATTTGACAGATGTCATTATAAGATTTTTAATATAGCAGCTTGTGCATAAAATTTTCACTACAACTATAGACATCTAGTGCTTGACACTAAAAGTACAATTATTTGCAAACTGATATAATTATTTTCATGGTTCGGAACGCATCTTAAGCCATTGATCTTGTTTGCGATTATTAGCAAATTGCCATGCCATAAATCTAATCAATAAGTAATATAAGTACATCAAACAAGGTCCTTTTCTATTGTTGGAGGGAACATAGGAAGTTGCGACACTTCGTCTCTCTTACAAGCACATTAAGATAACATTGTGCAGTTTTTTTTAAACAATTGTCTATGAAAATGAATATAGAAGATATTTAATTTCGTTAAAATGCAACTTTGTAACTAATTAATAGGTGTTAATTAGTACCGCAGTATTTATTAAAGAATAAACTATGGCACAATGATGATTTCTTGATATATGTATAAACATATTTATTAATACTAAGCCCACAGATAGACTTACGTACAAGTAAAATGTAAGCAAATAATGAAACTGACAAAACTTTGGTGAATGAAATATTTCTTCAAAATAAAAATTACCACTTGCATGTACTTGATATACTTAGACTAAAATATATTATTTTTAAACTATTGCCATACACCGGACACTAATCGGTCTGCCCACTATTCCGCACTGAGTCGTAAACATAACTGGAAAAACGTGAGAGTGTACCACATTCCTCTGCTTATCTTTTTAGATATTACAAGCTTGATATTACGTTATTTTTGTACACGTGTGAGTTCCTGTCAACGAGCAAAGAGTACAAGAAATCAACATCGCTCGCCAGACAGCCTCAACGGTGGTGTATTCGAAACGTTAATGACGCCTTTAATCCCCGAAGAAATAGGCAGAGAAGTGTGATACACTACCGCCCTACACCACTTACGTACATGTCCCACTATAGTGCAGGGAGTGAGTTCACTGCAATATTTGAAATGAAATAATTCCTGCGATCGACACAACATACTATTGTGTGTCCGCGCAGCCGGCGTGCAGTGGCCGTCGGCGTGCAGCACAAAGGTGCGAGCTATGAATTATGCAGGGCCGCCGCGTGGGTTGTTGACACCGCAGGCGCAGTGTCAACAATGCGGCCCGGCGAACGCCAATTAGCAATAACTAATAACATCACTAAATAATACGCCGCAGTGTCGCGGCCCCCGCACCGCGCTGCTGCACCTTTGTGCACGCTGTCCTTGAATATAAATTGTCACCGCCGTCCGTATTGTAACTAATTAGCAAATACAGAACCACGGTGGCCGAATGGGGAGAAAAATTAGCGAGCTTCTTTTGGGTAGGAATTGATTACGTATATTACAGAAAGTTTCAGCCATACTTATTAATGAATATTAAACTGTTTGTTTAAATACTCCTTGCCTCGTTGGTCGTGTTGAATGCGAGCGCGAGTGCAGATTGAGAGGTCCTGGGATCAAATTCCCGGTATATTAGATTTTTTTACTTAGATACTCTAGTAGTGACTCGGAGTCTGGATACGTGCCCGGAATATAGCAATAGACTCACCACCTATTCTATAGTGGGACGTAGATAACTAGTGACACGTGGGAATGAGCTACACTCCTCTGCTTACCACTTCGTGGATCACAGACGTGACGTTACGCGATTAACGGTGAATATTCGAACAATTCGTTTCTATATACTATAACTTGTAAGTTATTACAAACGGGACCGCTGAGTCAATTTTACATAATATATTATTCCAAAAAAGCAAATGACACAATTGTTCCACGTACAGAGGAGGTAAATAACCCAGGACGTGATTACGATCGCCATGCTCTTGGCATTCCACCGACCGAGTGACATGCCCGTGACACAGCTTACGAGGAAAGCTTCAATCGTGTCAGCATGACGATCAATTGTTTATGTATATTAGATATGACGAGCGAACTGATACACATCTGCTGGTATTGTGTATTTGCACCCGATCGAGACAGATGTGACTAATTCTTGACCCAACCCCACACGGACGTATTATAATATAATAGTAAAAATTTGCAAATGTATGAAGAGAGCGATGAATGTGGAAGAAGCGAGTCAGGTCTGTATTTGGCACTCGGTACTTTCCGCTTAACCCTTAAGGGACTTGACGTTAAAATATATTAAAAACTGTAAATAAAATAAATATCTAATCCACTTATTAATAAGTTAATAACTTATTTATTAACTAACCTAATTCACTGATTATTTTGGTCAGTTAGTAGTTATTAGCTAATAGTTCGTTCCATAATTGGGTAACTTACTAGTCAGGTTAGATTACTTTTATAATTAGGTTACTCAATCTGCATTAGGTTAGGTCACTCTGGTAATTAGTTAAGTTAGTTATCAGTTTGTTGAGTTATGCCCAAGTGCGAGTCGCTTGAATTTGAGTACTTACTCGTCAAATTATGCAAATGTCTGGTTTTTCTATAGCACAAGCGAAGGATATCCTCACGCATGCGCCAAGTGACAATGCACTAGTGTCTGCCCATAGAGATAACATACAAATAGAATAGCCGACATGCGACGCGTAGGTAAATGAAAATGTCGCGTTGCTAAACAGAGAAAGCACATGTGTGGCTGGCGAAAAGAGAAACGAGTACGAAATTCATTATCTTTCTCTCTATATCGACGAGACGAGTGTATACTTAGTTCGATTACTCTGTGTATATGATACTTCTATGAGTGACGAGCAAAGTTGCTGACGGATACAATAATTTCCAGTGAGAAACGTTTACCAAATTCATTTGCTTTCTCGCTCTATGGACGAGACGATACTTTGCTTGGCTCGCCCACTCTATGTACATTATATCGCTGTCTGCCACGCGTCTGGGCTATAAACTTATCACATCACAGCTTTTACTAACAAACAAAGACGAGGGCTCTGGCTGTTTATGACTAACACAACGCAATATTACAATGAAATGATTCACCAAACTGCAATTTTTAATACAAACGACATTACCTACGATATTACAAAGAGGCAGCGTAAAATACACGCGGTAAAAATCATGAATGAACTCGTAACATTCTATGAAAGCTTCATAATTGGTATCGTACGTAAATATGTAATGGTTCCTGTTGGTACGTTTATATGTAACCTTAATGACAAACACGTGAATTAAGTCGGACTTATTTAAATACTAGAAAGACGATGTGGAAATCTGTGATGACAATTTCATTGACTGATCGGTGGATTCATTCAATGAATACTACCATAACAACACGCCTGTAAATCTCAAAGAGTTGGACAGAGAAGTGTAATACACTCTCACGTTTGCCATTGCCTACAGCATATTGCCAAGTATCGTGCCTAAGCTACTTTTGCCAAGCCGTGTCGTTTCTGTGGCAGATGTGACCAGCCCACAGCCACTTCAGCTTTCTAATTCTTGTTTTTGCTTATTTCGTTGATGACTATGCGTATATATACTCTTTCTAACACATCCACTGGTCTTCATTTTATTATTATCCACATTATGTTACGCGGGAATACTACAGTCATAATCCTCTGCCTACCGCTTCGGGGAAATGCAGGCGTAATGTTATGTTAACTTACTAAAGTCGGAAAACTTCCAACCCACCACGCGAACTTAGCCACAGATAACATCTAATCCTCGATAGTTTAGAAATAATGTAATTTTAACAAAACTCAAAGCTTGTGTATTTCGAAACGCATGTTTTCCGAATCGAACGCGTTAGTTTTACATAATCTGTGGCAGACGCCGGCGCCGGAGCGGTGCGTACGGCCGTATCAGCGCATCGTCTGCCGCGTGTTATTGCAAGATAGTCATGATTGTGGGCGAATTGACAGATCTCATCGTAGCATACTAATGCAGATTGACCAGCTGTCATTACCCGGAAATCGCGTCGACAATCTCCATAGTGTTTTGAAGCGAGGCGACTAGGTATATAATGTGTATATGTAATATGTTAAGTGCGGGTTGGTACTTACAGTCTTGAGTTTAATGTTGAAAATTTCATTCATATAAAAGTATGGACTTTCATAAGTATGGACGTCGTATATGATTAAAAATTATCAACTGTCCGTTGTTTTTTCAGTTTAGAAATTGGTAAAACTCTAAGTCAGTGATGTTTCTTACATGTGGTCTTGTTGTTAGGTATTACTGTTAAAAAATAATAATAGAACGATTTTTATTATTATGACCATGTGTATGATCTTTGACACTCAATACTCTCTGCCTACATCGTAAAGGACCTGGCGTGATCATGTAATAATAATAAAGTTTTAACATACTAATTTAACTAGATGGAAAAATCTCATGGCCGTATTGACGTAATTCAAGCAGTTAATTAACTTGAAACAATCAATCACAGTAACGGCAATGCAACAGATACAATACATAATCACATTTCTTGGAAGATAATCTTGCCTCGATCAGTTGCAAATTTCAAACGGAGGAAAAACGGTAAGCTTTTTCTTAAAATTCCCGCACAGACCTTTAAGGAAAATTGCAACCATAAGGTGAAGGCACTTCAAAATTGCTGCCATTGTCTACATATGTACCTACACACATTTACCGGATACCAGGTATTGTCTAATAGGTTCCGACCGTCTACAATACATCAACATAATACCCCAACATAATGGTCGGCGAGCTGTGAAGTTGTCAAGTTTGATTTGCGACTCTGACTAATCAGCAAAACCCTGTGAACAATAATAACTCATGTAGTTCGCATGCGATTTGGGTCGTTCGGCGAAGAGGGCCCGCCGCGCATCGCAATGCGTCCACAAAGAGGAGATCCGATGAGATAACTCCACAGTACACGGTCTATCACCGCCATCGCGTGTCGCCGCCGCGGGACAGATCATCGCGACCTTCTGAACGCGTAGTAGTAGACTTACTCTGCGCACCCCATCGGGTAGATACGGGCGTGATTTTATAACATGTTTACTTTTTAGAATTGTACATATATGTACATTTTTTGTATATCGATATAAATACTCCACCGAACGGTGGAGAGTTGCAACTTGTTTTCACTATTATTTTCCTATTAAACAGCTCGCATATTTAAATAAGATTAAAATTTAATATGAATGTTCCGACAAATCGTAAAATAAGTAAAACTCTTTTACTATTCTTTTACTGTTAAACATTTAATCAGTCTTTATCGTCATCATTAGCCTATCTAAGTGCACTGCTGGATATAGGTCCACCCTGCGGGGTTTTTGGCCGTATTCCCCAAGGTTGAAGATTATTGGGATTCAGTATTAATATGTATGATTCAATTTTATAAGTACCTACAGTCATGAGTCGCATATATTTATTGAGATAGCCGCAAACATACCTTTATGGGTTAATTTTGTACGCAATTTAATTAAATACTGAAATAACATTCACTTGTTTGATAATTTTATTTCCCACTAATCATTTCTATTTTCTTATTTAATTAAGTACCTATGTTAGTATATTTCCTTTTCCTCAATAAGGTTTTCCCTATCCGAAAAAAGAATTAAATGTTTTAGGTAATTGTCATTATTATAAATAGATCCAATAATAATTACTTTATTTATGTAATGTTCATTGAATATAATTTTCCTTTTACCATAATAAGTGTTATCGTTGTTATAAATTTACAGTTATATATTTAGAACAGATAAATATATGACGAATACCGTAAGCTCTATATGAATGGTACTCTACACTAGAGGACAAATGCTATTGAAAATTAGTTACAAACAATGCAGGTACAAAAAATACACTGAATACAATAACTGTAAACATTATATAAGTACTGCAAATTATATCTGTAGTTATTAAACCACATATCTATATACTCAACATACTACATAATTCAACTAAAGTTATTAAAGAATCAATTAGACATGTAATTGCATTGGCTGAATAAATTTTTAAGCCACCAACAAATTAAAATTGGCGTACATTGAATTGTGATATTTGAACCATATCAGTAATAATTTTTGATATCTAATACAAAAAATAAACGTATTTAGGCATAACATGAGCACTTTTTAATATTACTTAATAGGATTGAAAGATCTATAATATAATATGTACTTTGATATCTTTGAAATCCGAGATTCACCGAGTTGAATCGCATCTCGGAGTTTGGATATGTGTCCGGTTTATGGTAATAGACTCACCCAGCTATTCCACAGTGGGACGTAAACGTAACTGGTGAAACGTGGAAGTGTACTGCACTCTTCTGCCTTTCTCCTCGGGAATTACAGGCATAACGTTACGTTAGGTTTTACTTTATATAGGTGATTATTATCAGAATTAAGTGCTCCATATATGGACAGTATACAATTTTTTTACACCTTAATGTAAAATAATAGCGGGAAAAGCTATAAATTTTATTTCAAGAATATTGACGTTGACGATTCAGTATTATTAGATAGTAATACGGGTAATACCAAATCTTATAATCATAATGTATTCTGTATTACAATTTTCCAATTGTAAATATCATTGATTTCTATGCAAAACGGAAAGAGAAACTAATTCTTAAAGCATATTACATTGTGTGTGAATATGACTAGGTTGCAGTCGTAGGTAAGTATACCCTTATACGTCAGTGACAACGTACATAATTCGCGAGAAAAATAAAAAAATATCTAACCAACATATCTCATCATTATTCAATATAATATACGTAACTACTTATCTAGGTGTAAACCGCAATTTTTTCATAGGATTTCCTGATCATTAACATTCTTTTATTGTATCGTGTTTGTGCCCAGCAGACTTCCACGCCATTGGTTCTAGTATATGAAGTCACAATTAAATGTAACATATATAAGTATTGTACATTGTAACTTTAACGTTCGACGCTCACCCGATGAAGTACATAACAGAGATAACGTTTTTAAACAAAGAATATGTAACTTGTGATAATACTAGAAAATGCTGAATCAAGTCCAAGTTAAGTTTCTTGAATTGCGCCATATTGAAATCTAAACAAATTATTCATGGAATTGAATATTCGGAACTTCTTAGCAGAATGAATCTGTGTTGCCAGAATTCCGCGCTATGCTTACCCATTATTAAAGTCCTGGTATAACAAACAAATCTGGATATGTAAACATTCGCCGATTGTTACGATGACTCAAGAACTTGACGCCATATTAATACATCGAAAGAAAAGCATATAACATATAATTATTTAATTGCATATAGTTAATACATACCTATATTTCATTTCATGTCTCCATATTTTTTAAGGTTATTGTTTATATATTATAGTACAATGAAATTTTCTCAAAATAAATTGTAAGAATAATATTATTTGTTAAAGATCCTATTAAATAAAAAACAATAAGTAAATTTAATAAAGACCATGCTTTCTGAATCAAGAAATAAGTAAATTTAAGAATAAGATATAGTAATAGATTGGGTGTATAGGCATTATGGGTGTATAAAGAGCAGTAGCCAAAATAATTTACCAATAAATTCTCCTAAACGCGATCCCAAGAGCGCACCCGCGCTGGTGACCACAGCACAAGTATCAAACGAACGGTTCTCCTGTAGCGGAAATTTAGGAATCTTAAATCCCAAACGCGCGAAAGGCTCATCCTCGGCAGATACAGTTTTCACAGAAACCCCTCCGAGCGCACAAAGTATATCTTTCCTGGTCAACTGCTTTGCATTGCTTCTTTCATACTTCACGTCGTAAGGATTTTGTGAGTTCAATCCGGACGTAAACACTTTACTCTCACTCATCAACACCCTATGGAACTCTTTCAGCAACAACTCCTTGTATTCTGTAGATACCGCTGCACAATCTGAGGTAGTAAAGTCGGCACAGACGTATTTGTCGCTGTCAAAGTCCAATAATGGCTTGTGTATATTAGGAAAACGCGGACTACCATGGACTCTCCTCACTACGTTGTTGGATGGGCGGCCTCGCATCCCGGAGGCCTTGTTAGACGTTTGCATCAACTGCCCGCTGCTTCTGAAATTCGTTACTGATCTCCGGCTCTTATGTGACATGTCCACTTTTAAGGCAGTATTATTTGGCACGGTATTGTAACTATACTTCTCCGCGTTGTACGCCTCCTGATACAATACACCGTTTTTCTGCGTTTCTTCAGACTTGTTGAATAGCCTCTGCTTCTCAATGTTCATCCAATACTGCGACCATATCAAATAGAGATATCCACACATTCCAAAACACAGGAGATTAATAAAAATCCACACGGACATTGCGGCTGCCTTCATGTTGACTTACTACACTTAGTTTTGATTAGTTTGGCACTTAGGTATAAATTGTGATGTTTATCTATATAAATATCACTTGTTTAATCGGACACTTAGTGGCTAAGTAAATAAGTGGCGCTGAATACTATGAGACTGCTATAACACGACGCAAAGGGTGGAGTTTTAACAGCTGATTAGTGCTCAAGCAGCGCATGCGTCAAAGGTCAGCGAACGGTTACGAAGGCTTTACTTATACCAATTAATGTATAAGAAACGCTTCACGTCCCATCTGCCCTTTTTTACATTTCAATTCTTTGTTATTGATGTAAGAAATGAACAATCTAGATCGTTTAGTAGCTAACTGACTTGCCTGCCGCTGATTTAGATTTTACGAGCGGCCATGATATCATTAAGTTTCCAGACAAAAGTATTTCATCAGTCCTGGGACAATCAGACAACCCTAAATAAACACTATAGGTATAAGCTTACCTCCTCTACTGACTATGAGATATATAAAACATGTGATTTCTTTTGCGATCATATATTCAATAGTCGTTCATTTTACAGTTATGTCCATCCACATCGTTGACTACGGATTTTAATTATTACCATACGATCTTGGATCTCTTCTTTACCTTGTTTATGTACTGATCTATAAGGTATTCTAAATAGATTGTATTTTCTAAAAGTTGAAATTCAAATCGGTTCAGATATGACAAGGTACAGACAATCAATTTTGAATTTATTCCTAATCAAGAGTCGGGAAAAGAAACAGCATTTAATGAAAATTATTTCAGGCTTTACTAAGTATGGGCAAGTTTGTTTCTGATAAGAAACAGATTTTCGAATAAATCGTCAATTGATCTGTTGCTATTGGAAAAGGACAAAGTATCACAAACAAAAAGAAGTCTATAATTTAAATAAAACAACAAAATATGTAAACGAACATTTAATAAAAATTTGACAAGACCACAAATACTGAAATGTTAGTACAAATGTATTCATAATGATTATCCATATACATAAGCGTATTACAGTATGAAGGTTCTAAATACAATTATTGTAAATAGGATATAGAGTATAAAAAAATTACATTTCCGTGACATCACTATCACGAAATTGCAGTGTTCCAAATAACACTATTTTTGACCTATTTGTACTATATTTTTAACGTAACAATGTGCGTTTGAATTTGATACTCTAAATATTTGTTTGTACATTACATTTATGAAATGTAGATATCTATAAATAGAATGTTTAGTTTTTAAAATGATTAAATTTTCTTATTTTACAAATGACATACAGATAAACAAATATAGGATATTTCTATTTTAAATTAATCTGTCTTGTTGGTCTAGCGTCTACAAGGCTGACCACTGGTCAGGAGGTCCTGGATTCTATCAAGGGTCGAGTAATGTTGGACTTTTGTAACTTGAATTTGCATATGGATAGACTTCAAACCTGGATTTGTGACTGATATATGGCAAGAAACTCGTCACATATTTTATATTGGGACGTAATTATAGCTGATAATTGTAGTAATGTATTACACTCCTCTGGCACTCTCCTTGGGGATTACAGACACAATGTTAGGTTATATTAAATTGTTATACTTAACTGAAACTAATACAATTATTCAACTACACACATACAAATAAGTAACATTCATAGTGAAATCCTTATTGCAATGATATGATGCTTAAATTAGTATATAAAAGTTATTCCACAAATATTTACAACCAATTTAATGACTAGTACAAATGATCAAGTTGCCTCCACTCGTCGCCACCGAGGCACTTAAGACACATTAGTATGCATAGAGATGTTCCATCTCAATGGCGCCTGAGTTCATCTATCAACTGTCAATCCTAAGATTCCCATTGTCTTCAATGTGCCTATATAAATAGAATACCAGTAGTGTTTATCACAAACAATATCACACAATCTCCAATAGCTCCTATAAGCCTTTTTATAAGCATTTCTTTTACACGTACTAACTATAACATTCGTTTTCATTATCACTTTTCATAAATTAGTAGCTTGATATCTGCTGATACAGTAGTGAATATGATAAGTAAATCAGTCTAAGAGCATTTCTGTGATATATTGGTCTAAACATGGTATGGCATGGCTGGCATTTCTAGACAGAAAACACTACAAGGGCCAGACATTAAGTCAATATAAAGCCAAATTTCTCTCATTCCATGTTATTAAAACTCTTTTCCACATTCCATTTGGTTGGGCGGCAATGGGTGATGTGTCTGAGCTTATTATTTAGTACTCATTGATTCCGTGATTTAAACTCTGACACAGAAATATCACATCCAAATAGATCTGAGTTATCAACGTTGGCGACTCAGTACAGTGGAGTAGTGCAGTAGTGGGACCAGGGCGCCTGCTAGCACAATCAAGCCATACTTCGGCTTGTAGATTAACCTGTTGAAACAAAAAGGTTTCCATAAGACAATATTTACAACTAACTCCAGCAAGTCTAAAATACAGGTCCATACATAAAAACCTAAGCCACCCTTCTAAGATATTAGGGTATCAAAACTTATAAATCTAAGAAACATTCATAAATCAGTGCATGAATAGGGATGAATTAATATCAATATCAAAACAAATAGTATTGAAAAATAGTAAAAATTAGTACTGTGTAAATCAGTGTCTAATAATAAAATACTTTTTAAATATCGAAGTAATTAAGCAACACTTACCAAGGTACTGATATAATGAACCATGTGTATGAGAACGCAAGTACTATATTCACCCATAGTCGTGAACATCTTCTGAAACTGTTTGATATCCATTCACACTGCAAAACTGGAAAAGAAGAGTTACCCAATGTCCAACATCACAATTGCAAAAACACAGAACTTAATCGACATCAAATTTGGATTAAATATTAAATATGTTAATAAATATACCTATGCACACTATGTACAGACATAACTATACCCGCATACCACTATTAATATTTGCTCAGTTTGTCAAAATATTTTCTCATTTTTCAACAAGAAATAGATTTACAAAAATAAAAATCAAACGTTTTTATACCTACTAAGAAAACAACATCAACAACTTCGGGCAACAATAATTCTGAGTGATCATCAAAATACTACTCACCTACCACTAGTGGTTGGTCAGTGTTTCTACTCTGTTTCATCATCATCATCAGTCTATTGCAGTCCAAGGTCAGGACATTTAGCTGCGCCTAGGCAGACCATAACAAACATTGCAAGGTGCAACTGAAAATTGCATTTTAAATAGTCCTTAATTACTTACACAGTGTCAGCCACTCAGGATGTAAGGTCATAGTTGATGCGAACACTTGTACGAGGCCCAGAAGTCTATATTTCCATGTATGAAAGTTGGTGTCGTGTTTCTCCAAATCGTACAATTGTGTAAGACTGTATGATCCTTTTCGTAACAAGGATAGAGGGTCCGCCGAAGGGAAAGCTTCAACAGTATAGGGTTGCAGAACTCCATTTTCCAACACGCCAAGTGCAGTGTACTGAATAGAAACAATAAAAAATGAAGCCAAACCAAACAATTAAAATAGTAAATTGTGGAATATATAGAATATGGAATATTGTAGGAATCTACAAATCATTTTTTTTTTTGTATCATTCACATAACATTTCACAGAGAGTCACATATATAGACGGTTATATTACCAATTACACATGCAGATATACTGGTAATAAGAGAAATTAAAGTACAAGGAGAGGCAAAGGACACTTGAATAAGATTGTTAGTTCTATATAAACTGAACATCATGTAATCTAGAAGAGTTGAAATCTACATTGTAGTATAGTTAACAAAAAACTCACAATATCATCTTCTCTTCCAGCATAGGAGAAATGAATACGTAGATCTCCTATTTCATGTTGGAGTGCACTGTTCCCATGGTAATAGAAACCAGAGTGCAGCTTGATGTCACTGCGGTCTGGCCTAGAGTCAGACCATATCTCGTAGTAGTCATTCACTTTACGTTTTACATCTGAACCTGGAAAATAATAAAATCATTAAGCACTTTTACTCAGATGTGTTTGGACAACTTAAATAATCTCTCTGGTGCAGTTTTGAATTCCATTTGTGATAAATTAGTCTAAGCATCTTCTAATTCATATTTAAATCATATATCAGCTATAAAATTAGTGTAGAGTCCGAGGCTAAAGAAAAGCCTATTAATTCTATTGTTTTATCACTGTTTGATAATTATTTTAAATTAGGTTTCGATAAGTCTATAAATTGTCTAATAAAAAAATCCATAGAATGGCCCAGAACCAATAGGTTTGTTTCTCTGGTTCAAAATAAAGTAGTGATTAAAAATATTTTCAAAACTTGCATGAGGTTTATCAAATACTTAAATTGGTTTCAATGACCGACATAGCACGCAAAACAGTGACATATCTTTTCAAAAGGTCATATGCATACAAGGGTTTTCATATGAGGAAAAATATGCACTTACTTAAATATACCCATCCAATTTGAACATTTTCAGCGATATGTGTCTCACTGAACAGTGGTATAGATGTAGGATTGTGGTGGCCTGGTCTGATGTAAAACAGGGAGGAGTCCACCACATAGTCCCGCCAGTCCTTATGATACCAATACGTCTTCTGTGATTCGTCTGATGTCTCACCAATGAAGTTCTCTTGTTCCCTGTAAACAATTTGAAAACATGTTTCACAGATTTTAGGTCAGACAAACCCAATAGTAACCAGCCCCCGAGACTAAATCCAAGACATCTCAATCAACAGTCACATCCCCAAACCAATGAGGCATTCATGCAGGAAATTTTCAGTGAAGGTGCAATTAAAATGAATTTTTATTAATATGAATCTTATGTGTCATTTGACAGACCTAATTTAATGGCTCATGTGAAAATTTGCATTCAACATATAGTCTGAGTTAAACATACTCATAAAATCCTGATATGAAGCTGTTTATCTAGGAATTTTCAATCATTAACCTGTCTTTTCATGGGTTAAAATTAAACACAATCAAAATATAAATTGAAGCAAGCCTGGTTTCTTCTTTCAACAGGATTTATGGACATCTTATTATTCTTCTACCGATTTGAATGTATGCAGGGAGTGATGAATGTGGAAGCATGGGAGGTCTGTAAAGATAGAGATATTTGTAAAAATACATGTTCTCAGCCTTCACTACAATGAACCTGGCATGAAAATATGTATGTTATATACTTATGTCATTATAAATGATGTACATCATTAGAATGTAATGATATTCTCAATGGTGCCCAATTTTTACCCTCAAATATGTATAAACAAAAAAATATATAATATACCCGATGCATGGCTATAGGCTCACCACCTATTCCATAGTGGGACGTAAACATAACTGGTGAAACATGGGAGTGTTCTACACTCCTCTGCCTACCTCTTCGGGGATTACAGGCGTGATGTTATGTAAAGTGACTTAAAAATAAGGATTTTCATGAAATGCACCTAGAGAGCTTCTGAAGGTGAAATTACTTGTTGTTCCTGGTTCTTATTGTTTTTTTTTTACTTTTCAATATTGTCAGTCCATGTGTATAGTAGAGACAACAAATCTTCATGATTGACAATGCATCAGTAATCATCATTAATTATATTGGTTTAATATTAGTGACTGTAATACTGACTATAAATAGAGATAAATTGTGACTACATTAATGATATCAAAACTCGTAGTCCTATGGTCTTGTGACCAATGGATACTAAAAACAGATATTTTTATCAACACTGAATATCAGCAAACTGGACATTACCCTAGACCAGTGTTTCTTAACCTGCGGTCCACACATCCCTGGGGGTTTGCGAGTATGTGTATGAGAGTCTGCTGTCTTATATACGGACATTTAACTTAATAAATAAATGCCAGCCAAGTTTCGTAATTGTTATGCTTACTTAGCATAGTGGATCCAAACAAGAAATGACCAATTGACTCTAACCCAAATATTACTTTTTTAAATTTAGTAGCAAAAAATTGTAAATAGCAAATTCCAACTACACATTAGAACAATATCTTTAATATTATTTTTAATGTAATTTTTTTCAGTACAAAAATACATTCTCCTAAAAAATCCTATTTTTATTAAGGAGGTCCTTGAAATTGTACATGATATGCTAGGGGTCAGTGGACTGAAAAAGGTGAAGAAACACTGCCCTAGGCTAAAACAAATTGTTCCTAACAATTCTGTTCTAATTGTCTTATTTGGGGTCAATTGCAGATGTAGCCTTTCCTGATTGCCGTGTTGTTTGTTTGCTACACCATTAAATTAAAAAAAACTAGGTTATAATATATTCTATTGTTTTAGTAAAAAGTGTATTGATTAATTTTCAGATTGGTTCCAGCAACAGGAATGAAAAAATAAGAACATACAATTATCCACAAGATCGGGTGACTGAGCACCGGGAAGGAGGTATCACAGTGCCCAGTCTCAAGGTTTTCATGCTAGGGGGTGAGCAACTAGAACAATTGCAAGAATCACTCCTACGACACCAAAAATATCAGATACTTATGGCTGAAATAACTGACTTTGTAAATAGGACGAAAACAGATTCTAATAATTAGCATTAGCAAAACTTAATTGTAACAAACTTTTACATAGCAACATTTCTACTGTTAATCTATTGATGATAATTTGTTTATTTAAAATTTGTGGTAACAAATAAAACATAAGTACAATAAATATTTTATTTTAACCAATTAAATCATCACATTAAAAAGGAAAATGTACAGGTTACATTTAGATATAGACAGGATTGAATGACAGAGATTCAAAATTCTAGATTCTATAAATATTACACACATGGATATGTGTATCTTAGGTTTTAATTAAAGGTAACAAATCTCCCCAAGATAACAAAATTATTTGGAAATTTATAAATTCATAGACACTTGAAACAATATTCCATCCTGGTCTTATGTGATTTAAATCACTGGGACGGAGTGATGACCAACCGTGAACATGTATGACATTTTGGGTCGATCACATAAATTTTAATACTTAAATATTTAACATCAATAAATTAATTAATTTGGCAAATCAGTAAATAAGTGTTGTGGATTACTACTATTCACTTATTAATCTGTGTAAATAACATGTCACTATATGAAAAATAATTTAAATATATTAAACAACATTACATTAAAATTTATACCACAAATAATGGACTGATATGGTAAATGAACATTGCCTAGTAAGGAAAAGACATGTGTCCTTTATATAATCCTATAAGAATTTAATACATTAAGGAGGCTATAATGATATGTGCTACTGACATGTAATTATTTTATAAACACTTTGAAACAGCATTCAAACGTAATTGAATCGGCATTAAATTGTGTTTCATGAAATCTGTACAATTCGATTTAGTTATAAATTTCAGAATACTCTCTGAATATACATTTTTTTCACATTCACCCCATTTGTTCTTCAGTGTTCATATTATAAAGTAACGAAATATAGATATGAAACACAACATTATCCAAATGTTGGTCTGCAATAGACTGCCTCGTCCGCACATGTCGATGTTACTCTCCTAAAATCACAAAAATACATTTAAGGACAGTGCTCAATGTTTATGTTTTTTAATGCACTATTTTAATGAAAATTTTTAAAAATCTATTGTATCCAATACAGGTATAATATTGAAAAATATGGTATTAATTTTTGCATATACCTACATAAATATGTAATTTGTATTCAATACAATTCGAGCTCAATTATATCAGCTGATAACATTCTATTTAGAAGCTTTTAAAATGAGAGTAACATTACGAAATCTTTCTCAAGTATTATAATGTTTTTTGTATTTCCGACCAATGGGAACCGATTTAATTTCATGCTAAATAATAAAATCAATGACAGGCTTCATATATGTATGTATAAAACTTAATTACCAGACTTGTGATTGTGAAGTTTTCTCTGATATCTTTCGATACTGAAATGTAGTTAAATGCTTTGGGCGTTTTAAAAGTAAACCGAAATAATATGGTTGCTATAGATGGAGAAAATGTCTATGCTTCTCACCTCAGTATGGTTGCGAATACAGGAAGTCGGTTGTTTCCTGTAAAGTGGATGCATATGTTTCAAGCAGGGCAAGGACTCGTTGTACTGCACCTCAGTCGCCTGTATAGGTATTATTGGCACGTCGGGAGCTGGGCACAATCCGTTCACCACGACCAGTATCATGTTCGTGTAATTCACCAGCTGCACGTAGAACGGTCTGTCGCAGGCCTTCAAAGGTCTGTTCAGCTTCTCATCGACATTCTTGTAGTCCAACTGATAGAGATACGTTTCGCGGTCGCAAGGCGTTGGTCGCGTTCGATTTATGAGGACGAGTTTCTCGAAATCCCTCTCAATTATCCGCGTGGTGTGTGGCTTTGTATCCGACATATCGTCAGTGTCTTCGTCGTTCTCATACGTCTGGTACGCTACTGACCAATAAATGTAAGATTAGATGAATGTTACTGATAATTGACATCATGCAAAATGATGATATTTACGTTATGATTTGATTCCGTGAGATTGGAAATTTCTAGAATGTTTACACACGACTGCGGGATTGCGTGGACCAATTACTTAGATGTGACATAAGTATGATAAGCGTATAGGGTAAAATGTGAACACGAGCACTTCAAATGTAGATATTATTTACATAAAGAAAATGTTTATTAAATAAAATATCAATTTGACCATCTTGACTTAATCGCAGTCAACCGAATATGCACACCGACAATCATGCTTTAGTTTAGTAATGAACGGTAAGTATTCAGTACAGCGTACAGCTAAGGCATATTTTATATTATTAAATTAAAATTGTTATAAGCACACGAAATACCAACCAGTTATTATCTTCCCGAAGCTAACCTATTCGATGTATCGTAACGAGAGCTTATAAACTCGAATATTATCCCAAAATGCAGGTAGGTGGTATTTATGTCGAGAGCCCGCGGAAGCACCAACAATAGCACACAGGCAAATAGGCAATTTGAACAAAAACGTCAAAGAAATCATGCACAAAAAATATTTTTTTCCCATCGCCCCTATACATGAGCTCCGTCGGGTACATATGTACCTATGTACTGGTATACAATTTATTAAAATGTCCTCGATTAAAAACGAAAAGTATATGAAATGATAAATATTATTCCCTTTAATAAATGGACTATGCCATGCACATTCCTCAATAAAATTGTATCTACGTATTAAAGATACTGAAAATATTAGCACAGAGTGGAAAGTTCCAGAAGTGCCAAGAGTCGACACGCGCTACTGTGCTCTCTATCAACTCACCGGTGGGTGTAACATACTCTGAAAACAAGATGGAGTCGTTACTACTAACACAAAGAGTTCATCTACCTCCAATCGATGACTCCATGAGATTTGTTTTTGATATTTCTATATCCAATATACATCAGCTATTCCTCGACGTCGTGGATCGCACATGCATTAAAATGTTCTCAGTTAAAGAGAAATAGTACATACGAATATTGCATTATTTAAGTAATTGTGGTAAATTTAGTATTACAAGTAAGCAGAGGACATCCGGGTAACGTTAATGTATTTTAGGTATTCAATTATTCCTCCACGAATGCTTTGATAAGAAAACGACAGACGGATTGGAAGAAAGCAGTAAAGTGACGGCCTTGTCAAAGTAGATAAATCATATTGTGGTTTAATTGCCTTTTTGGACACGAGCGTGTCAGAGACATATATTAATAGTTGGCCTGAATGTGAGAAAGTTCTTGTCACATGCAATGAATTATAGCACGTTTCTTTAGCACATAGAATTGTATAGTAACGCTGCAGTATTCGTTGTGATGCAAAATTGCACAGATCATGCTGACAATGCGCGGGAGCAACATCAATTTTGCAAGTACCTAACACTCATAAACACTACATCAATTATATTAAGTGTAGAATAGAATATCGTTTGTTGCGTTAATACGAAGAAATTATGTTACATTTCTATTAGCATGTCGTTTATAAATACCTTCATAGTAGGCGTCGCTGGACTGTTGAGCTAGTCCCAGTGTTACAGAGTTATATACCCAAAATGTCGTAGCTATGAACCAAGCCATGATTAGACGCAGATTCTCTAATGGCTGTAAATAAACAACGGTGAAAATATGAAAATGTACTTTGTATAATAAATTAATATTTTTAAGTTATAACAAAATGTATTAATTCTTGAAAAAATTTATATTCAACCATACGAAATATGTGTGGGTAGTTCGTAAAAGTAAGTGGCAACATTAAACAAAAAAGAAACGAAATAAATGTAGTTTGATTTAAATATGGAAACAGATAAAAAATTGACAACCAAAATACGTACAGTTAGCAACATCGAAGCTGGGTTTGTTGTTTTCTTCTCTCGGAAGCACACTGCCTGATAGTCCACAATATGTATTGGCTTGTACACCTCGTCCTCGATCAGTTTCGACATTATGTCTGGTCTAATCTAAAAGCGTAACACACATAGTTTTCCCATCAGCGTACGGAATAACACTAATTACTGATCCACATCATCCAATTTCCATACCTTTCCAAAAAACTGTCCGGTCTGATCTGAATTTTTGCTCACAATTATCCAGCCGTTGTTGTCTACCAGATAACAATCCCACTCTTCAGCATCGCACTCTCTGTTATGTTCGCACTGAAACGGAGATAAAACATTAGTATTTTGAATCGTTGTAATATTATTTGATTCTCATAGCACAATTTATTTGTTGCATTTGTTTCGCTTATAATCACTATTTTACCGCTTCTGTTCATGTTTGCTAATCCTCAACCGATACACATATTGCGTGTAAAAAACAGTAATTTGCTTAAGAAAAGACAATCGAAGACACTTATGAACCAATATGTTTGGCGTTAATTTCTGCCATGGTCAAATATAACTGGCGATAAATATTAAATATTTTCCTTAATAAATAACGCGCGGCAACATTAATGCGAGGCGATTATGAAAACGTCGCTCACGGTGCACGTGATGTTCTCGAACCACTCGCGGAGCCGCTCGTGCCCGAACTGGAAGCCGACGACGGCGGCCGGCGCCTCCCTGCGCCCGTCGCCGCGGAACACCGCGTGCGCCGCCGTCACCGCGGCCGCCGACGCGCCGGCCGCCGCCCGCTGCGCGCTCGGCGGCACGCTGTACACGTAGCTCAGCGGGTCCACGTAGTGGTGCTCCACCGCGCGCCGGTACCACACCTCGTCGATGGCGCGCGGGTACCGCTTGCCAAACTCTGGCCTGGTTCAACAATGTTGTATGCTAACTTGGCGTTGACGTAACTCTGCCTTGATCCTCGGCGATTGCGGGCGTGATGTTACGTTATGCCTTTTCTTCAATATTGTGTACCTACAGATCTTGGGACGAAACTTTACTTGTTCTTTTATTAACTGCAGGTACCATTTTTTTTGTATCAGGTTATACTTAAAATACCTTGCATAAGCTAATACAAAGGCATTGCTTGAAATTAAATTAAACCAGCAAAACCGCGAGAGTCCAAGGAACTGTTAGTGGGAGTGTCATTTTCAATTTCACTTACTTATCGCTATCGTGTTCCTTCGGAGGGTGCGTCTGCCAGCGCGTGAGTCCGCTATATGTTGCAAGGTATGCCACGATGTAGCCGAAGCGTTGAATGAATTCAGCCCTACAATCAAAAGGGTTAATAAAATTATGCTTGACTAGACTACGACACTGTACAGTTAAATTACATCATACTATTTGAATTGTCTGATTCGCTTATCATAAATATTAAATCAAATGACAGGCTCCTCCTCTCTACTATAATGAGACGTAATCGTGACTCTTCTGCCTACCTCTTCAACAATTACAGGTGTGATGCTACATTAAAGTATACGATAATGTAAGAGACATCAATTCAGTGTTTGAATAGAATAAAAAACTAAGTGTATCCAAAAGTACTGAACTTCCGAATCAATATCATTTGCAATAAATAACAGATTTTTTTCTTATATTTCTGTAACTTGTATCAAAGATCTGAATCTTCCTTTGCTTATCTTACTTCTAAGATTTAGTTCAACTTCTAAGTTTAAAAAAAATCCTTAGTCTAAGATTTTTTTTAAACTTTGCTGTCATTTTGATAACTGAACTCGTTTAATAAATTAATTCGTTTAAACATACATCGTTTCGTTTATTGTCAAAAGTTATTAAGTAGGTAGAAGAAGAAACGTTTTTAGTTTTAAATAACAACTTACTTCAAGCCTCGGCTGCACATACTTATTCAAAAACTACTTATACACACTTACTTTCCTTGGCTGCGTCTCTAAGAATAGCGAACTTGGAACAAGTTTAAGCTGATTCCAAATTCAAATATAGCTTTAGAATAATATTTTTAATGTAATTAATCACTGTTATTTTAAATTTAGAATTTCTCTCACCAAAGTAACAACACAATTTTAAAGTAATTCCAAAAGCAATATTCTAAAACCATATTGAAACATCATTCGCTGTATTTATGTATACAATTTATGTAGACAATGTATTTACGTATACAATAATTAAATACATTTAGTATTAAATATATCTGCACAGATATTACATTCAAAACATTTATATTGTTTCACAACGATCGAAGGTTACGTACAACACGTTAGATACTAGATCCTCAAGACTGGTCACATATTCACAAACTGTGAGGCGGAGATTTTAGTAAAATCACAGCGTATGCTCACTTTTCAATAAACGCAAATTACTTGAAGCTAGCACCTTGACGTAGTAACTTGGGACCGTGTCAGTATCTATTTCAACAACACGTAGTTTGTAATATAATATGTAATATAATATGTAATATAATATGTAATACATATATGTAATGTTATAAGCACATAGACCACAACGGCTAACACATATTTGATGTAGTATACAGTAAATATAACTCGGTATTAATATCATGCATATTCGTTCTGTGTATACTTTACCTCGGCAGTAATCCAATCACTTTTGTCAACGGGCTATCCAGGCGGATCGTAAAATAAATTTATGTGCACAGTGAGTAAACGTGTGATTCATTCTTACATATACGAAGATAATATATCATGTTTTGTTTGTATATAGATAGGTATATTGTTTTGTCAACATTGCTTAGTAGGTACAATCGATTATTGCAATACATCGATTGTTGTCCAATCGATGTTAACTGAAAATATGGTTAAAATTAAAGTTTATTTGACTTAAAAACTTGGTAGTTTACGTTCAATTAAAATTTATGTGGAAATATGTATTTTTATGTGCAAATAGTAAGTAAGAATCTTTATAGGCTTTGTCTTGGCTAGAAATATGTTGCAGGAAGAACAAAAAAAAAGTTGTTCGTTTCTAAATTTAAACAGGGGATGTTAATAAAAATGTTTTCCTGACTATGACAATGTTCTGTCGTGATTGCATTATAATGTTGAAATTCATGCATTTATTACATATTTCATTTATAAACAATGTCAAATATGAAACAATATTAAATAAAACATATTCTATATTCTATGAACTTCTTATCGATTTTCATCGAACAAAATAAATGCATTGAAAAGATCTTTTATCTCGGCACTATTGTTGATTACGGCCAATAAAATAATTATTTATTCATATTATTAATAAACGGTTCCTAACAATTCTTAGTATAATCGCGTGGTAAAGTGAAATTTCAACAAATATGCCAAACACTTACGCCTTATCGTCAGATGCTGATTCGGAAATGCTCTTGTTGAACCAAGCTGTGTTCCTGGCGTCGTTCACAAAGGCCTGCATCAATCCGTGATCGCCTGCAATTCATTACAAATTAATTATAATATACCTACCCTAAATAATTAAATACTCTTTTTTACTCTTTTAAATGGGAAGAGACTCCCCACCACATAGTGGGACGTAAACGTAACTGGTGAAACGTGGGAATGTTCTACATTCCTCTGCCTAACTCTTCGGGGATTATAGGCATGATATTACGTTTACTATTTTATTAAACCACAGTTGCAATTTAAGAGTCACAGATTCTAAATGCCTCAGAAGCGCAAGTAATAGAATCCCGTAGATGGGATTCATATATAATATACGTCTCTCTATACATTTCTGTTCCGGAACTTGTATCAGTGCCTTTATCATATCTATGAAGTATGTCGTATATAGAGTAACGCTAAGGAGTGAGATTTAAACTCGGCTGTTAAAAGTAACACCGCATCTCCGACTAGGCTTCTGATACCTAATTCCAGTCGCTTCCGAAATCAGACGCAATCGTGTGTGGACAGCGCCACCAGTACTAAACCACACGCAAGCCCTAACTCCTCGCTAGCATAAAGTATGGATGTCCCAATAACTTGGTGCGTGAAGGGTCGTTTGTAAATATTAATTACTTTTAGTTCCACTCACAATAGTATTCGTTCCGTGGCACGCTGTTTGCAGCTTTTCCTCTTTCCCTGTTCTCAGTGTTCCCTGTAACAAATATAATTGTACATTTTATATTTTATTTATTCCTCTGGTAACATTTTAAATTAAGGGATACAATGGCGTATTGCGTCGTTAGTGCAAGTGCGACTGCCGACCAAGAGACCCTCGGTTCGAATTCCGGTTCGGGTACCTACTATTGGATTTCTCTAACTTCGAATTTCTAGTTATGTCTTCGAGCCCGACCACCACCTATTCCATATTGGGACGTAAACGTAACTGATGAAAAGTCGGCGTGTACTACACTCCTCTGCCTATCTCTTCGGGGATCACATACGTTATACCTAGAGCACTTACAAAAGACATAAAAAAAATTGTGTTCATACTAAGTGTGGATTGTAGTAATTTACAAATATGATTTCTATGAATGTTCAGTTACAATACCTGTATACATATATGTATATTTATATACCTTTATACTCCCCGTTGTGCTTCTCGTGCGCGGGCTTGTTCCTGTGGTGCTCGGGCGGGCGGGGCTTGGCCGGCCAGCGCCAGCCAGGCTTGGCCACGCGCTCCAAGAAGTACAGCAGC
Source organism: Jemadia suekentonmiller (assembly GCA_018245575.1). Lineage (NCBI taxonomy): Eukaryota > Metazoa > Arthropoda > Insecta > Lepidoptera > Hesperiidae > Jemadia > Jemadia suekentonmiller. Next base: position 6,745 of record DWDU01000022.1, on the reverse strand, counting down.
TCCTCCTCGGGGGACGAGAACGTGCGCTCGTAGTGGCGGCAGTACAACCTTCGGCCCACAAACATTATCATGAAAATATTGTATCAAAAAATTAACAATTTGTTGGGTCGAACATTTATTGGATAATAATTTAAAACTGAGCGACATTTGATTAACATTTGGATGATATAAGAATTTATGGTTGGTAAGTGCTTAAAAAGTTTCTAATGTACCCACTTCGGGTCGTTAAAGAAAACAAGCGGCAGAACTTTGTCAAAAGACATATAAATCTGTGCTAACCATTTAAGATGTCTTTCTGTCTATAGCGGTAGTATATATATAATATATCCTCAGCATCACGACTAGTGATGAAAGGGCAACATTACCATAACCGCAACGTATACAGTGCAATACCGTATGAGAATACTAAGTTACACACAAAACCCTTGTCATATTTCAACGTAACACATGTTACCAGTCGGGGTGCACGCTCCACTTGTCGGACAAGTACTGCCTCGCGGATATGTTCTTGAAGGTGAGCGAGAGGCGGTGGATGTCGTCGGTGGGCGGCGGCGTGAGCCTGTGCCGGCCGTAGTTCTCTGGTATGGTGATGACCAACGTGAACGGCGAGTCCGCTATGCCCGTCCAGTAGTAATGTTTCCTTCCTCGCGACGCTCTCCTCTAATATAACAATGACTACTATTGTAAAGGATCATAAAATAATAATCATTATATACATATTATGATTATTCTATCTCTTCGGGGATAGTAGGCGTGATGTTACATTTTGTTTTAATAATCGTATTATAATGAATATATGAAGAGTCATGGATATACAAGAAACATACTAGATATGGAAGGATAGAGATATTTTGTACTCGGTGGTCTCTATCTACCCCTTGAGAGATCGAGGACTTGAGTGTGTGATGATATAATGAAAATAACAAATATAAAATTAAACTAGCAGGAGAAATACCATATAAATTCTTTTTCCACTGTTAGTGTTATTAGGTCACAATTCAAATTATTCACAGGTCTATTTGAAATAACCATGTCATCTATATTTAGTACCTACGATTAAATCAGATTAATGGCACAAGTAATGTTGTTACAGAAATATAGACACAATAAAAGATACTCGTAAATAAGTATAATGAGGTAGGTATTGTGGTGACAAAGAAGTAGCTTTATGTCTTTTTCTGTATGGGTTTATTTAATGAGTTATCCTACTTAAATGTTTGTTTAATTAAATAATTGTATTTTTCTAGTCGTACGTACGACATTTTATAAACCTTTATTGAAAATATGCTTGGTATTAATCAATAAAGGTGATATTGAAAGGTTCATAAAATGTTGCATGTATGACTACTTCATAAAATGTTGCAAGCACTTACCATATCGTCCATGTGATACTTGACATTCATAATCTTGTTTCCAGTCCTTTGATCGATTATTTCCTGACGAAACTGAAAGTGGTCGAAACGCGCATGATTATCGTATTCAAAATTCGAACGTAATGTCACGCATTACGTTCGAATTGTTTAATGTTTGATTATTTTATATAAAGATGAGTTTAATGTTTATTTTTATTTTATATGAAAATCATTTACCGCTGTTAACTCCTTGCTGAAGTTCCTCGGGCTTCTGTCGTCGTCGAACAGTTCCACTTCAATCATGTCAACACTATTGTAACTCGGTTTTAGTATTTGCTGAAACTACAGTAATTAAAATTTAAATAGAGGGATTATACATTAATATTATTTTTGGCGTTTCCTCTCCAGTAACTTCTTTAATTTACCACATGCCTACAGGCGTGGGTGACCACTTAACATCGTGCCTCATCTACCTTTCGAAATATAGGTAAGTTTTGCTGTATTAATATTGATGCTATGTAATTTTTATTCCTATGTAATTTTAATTTTATAACTGGCGGTTACATTATTGAATTTTGAAAATAATAGTGTGTGAGAATTTAATTTTGTAACTGCATACATACCACGGGTCTCAGGTCCGGGTGAATTAATATATATCCATTGTTTGTCACCATAAATGCATATCCGTTTACTCCAATCTGTAATTTAGTGTAATATTTAATAGTTAATGTAATTTGATACAATAGTTAATGCAATTTCAATAGCCACTTCATGTTTTATGTAACTTCTGAACACATATGGGTAACTTAGCAAAGTTACAGGCGTGTGCCGGAATTTAATCTCGAGACTGTTTTTTTTTCATTTTCTTGGACAAGTAAGTTGAGGCTAATTTCGCTTTTAAGGACTGGTCGTGGTCGTAAATGATTCCGTATATTTTAAAATGGAAGAATGAGAGATGTTATTATAAGGCTGGACCAAATGTTTTCAAAGGAACTTTTATGCAAACTTCCAATGTGTAGCCCTAATCCGCAGTTGACTTTAGAATACAAATTCAAATTCCGTGCCAGAAAGTTGAATGAATGGTCTCATTAACTCACCTTGTAGGGTGTCATTAACGCTTGAATTTCAGATAACGGCACATCAGTGCCCGCAACGCCTAACAATTTAGCTATACGCATCTGAAAACATTTATAACTCAATTAATTAAACGCATTGTATATTTTTCAATGGTAACTTAATAAAACAAATCTTAATAATAAAGAGAATAAAATACCTTAAATTACAATGACATTATTAAATTGATCTACACTCGGGTTCGTCTATACCCAGTAAGAGTGGTAATAAGAATGTATTAGAGAATAAAACTTTCACGCAATACAAAAAAAAAAACAAACTCCTCGTATTCTACCTAATATTTTAATCTGTATACTTTAAATTCTAGCCATAGCAAAGTTCTCTGTCTAGCATCTACGCCCCGTTAGGCGAAGTCTAGGTTTTACATCGTACTTATGAACTACGTACGTTTCAGTACTCATTATTACAAGTTCTAGCAAAACTACATAATAAGTTGCACAATTCATTTTATCACAACAACTACTTCTCATTCTAGACCCACTACTGTTTCTTGCTAGATGGGTGAGTAGGTAACCTTTTACGTTATCCCTTGTAAGAATCTGTTGAAATTGTATACATTAATATTCGTATGAAAATGTTGAAAATAGTTCATAGGTATAGAGAACGATAGTCGAGTTTAGTTGATTTTAAATATTCAAGGTTATAATCGGTGTTTTATAATTTAGATAAATAAATTTTGATAAAACAGGTGCGCGAAAGCAGTTTCATCCGAATGTCCAATTGAATATATCGTCACTAAGAATCATATTCCAATTCTCTTTGCTCACGTATTTGTGCTAATCCAATAAAATTGCAGTGTTCCATATTATGTCGAAAATGTTGATAAATAATTAATACATTTATTGCGTACACTGTTTCAGTATCAGTTGATTGATGTAACTTTTTACAGGTGACAGATGAAACTGCTTTCAATTATAATTCATGTTATTATAAAATTAATAGAATAAAGTGCCGGACTTTCATCGTCGCACATCCGTCCTCAGTCGTACGCAAATCTAATAGAGCGTGGGCCTACCTCCTTCTGGCCGTTCTCCTCTACAGACTGCGATTGGTTGTGGACGTACGAATGCAATAAAATTAATAACATATAGATAAATGCATTGTAACAACCTCTTCTAGAAATCAAAATGTCTCCTCTGTCAATGAGAAAACTTTATTTACACTAAAATTTAATAGTTGTATTAAAAGTTTTGTCATTATGAGAAAAAAATAGTAGTCGATCAATAGATATATGTAAGTAACAAAAGGCCTCAACGTGTCATTTGTCGGGCGGCAGAATATAGTTTAATGAAAACATATTATATACATTTACTTCTCGTAAAACAAGTCAATTGTTAAAATGTCTCTACCAAGACATTTCTAAATCAGGCAAAAATATGTTATATCGAAATAGTGTGTGTAATATAGATCATAATTCTTGCACAGAAATAATGAACTTGATAATTGATAGAAAAGTTGATCATAACACCCTATTGGTCTACGCCTACATCTAGTAGAAAACTACTGTACTACAAGAAGCCAAAAGGGTCGAACAACACATTGTCAGTCGCGAGCGACTGCGACCAGCGGCCAACATCTATCGAGGACAGATGCATCGCTAACGGGGCCAAATAACATTGTACCGTTACTGAAATCCAAAAAACTAAATCATAAAAACTCTTTTGTATCTTGCAAAAACTTTACATTAAAATCATCAAAACTTTCTAAGTGTGTAATACCTCTTTTGTAACTGATACCCAGTAAGCTTCATTTATCAGTACATTCTCTGTGATGTTCTGAGGGGGACCATCAAATAAAACAGAGCATTATTAAAGACATATTTGATATAAACATATAAGGATTAAGAAAAACGAAATTCTTGGACAATAGCAATCAAGGTAAGATATAGCTTTGGTCCAGTGTGTAAAACATAACCATCGGTGAGGTAACTTAAAGGAACAACAAAAATTAACAGACGAAAAGTATCTTGGAAACATGCACACAAAAATTTTAAATTTGGAAAGGATAATAGATATTTCCATCTTATAAATATTAGTTGACGGCAGATAACAAGACAGAAAATAACAGGTACCTATACAACATTAGGACATTTGTCAATATATTATTTATTACAGATATACCGAATATCTTGTTATCTTTCTTTAGAAACAAAACTATAAATTCATATTCGAAAAGATAAAACAGCAGGAACCGAACCTACCTCGTTATGGCGTAAATCGTAAACTGGCATGGACACTGATGTCATTAGCTGATATTGTGAATTCCCCAATTCGCTGTACTGACCCTGTTTCATCTGAACAAAATGGAGAAGTTTCAGGCGGTTTGTAATATTAATTAAATTTGTCTTAACGCACAATAACTTACTTGAGTGATTCTCCATCTACGGTCTTGCTCTTTCTCCGAATTAAAAAGAACTTTGTCTCGCCGTTGACTCATGAAGCGTTCTTTTTGTTCTGCCCTCTCCCGCTGCTCCCATAAATAATCTGCTACTTTTGGATCCTATAACACATTATAAATAATAATTAGTTAACGAATTTTGCAACAATTTAGCCTATGTGACAAACTCAGTTCAAATAAATCTATTTAAACATGAGTACCTATTTATAACATCGACCACAATACTTTTCCTTGACAATTTCACTGCACAAAAATAACGCATGCGTCTAGTTCTTTGATTAATGTCCTTTTAATTTTGGTCAATATAAAAAGGTGTTGACCTCAACTTAACATCCTATTGATTGGTACTTTGTGCGTCAAACAAATTTTACGTCAAAATACAGAATAATATAGTTTTAATAGAAAACAAGTGTATTTGTAGGCTATTAGGTTATTAATAGATTATCTGTCACTATATTTACCGTAATATTAGCGTAAACAGGAGTCCAGACAACAGGATGTTTCTCCCGTTGCAGCACCAGCGGTCGCGCCAACACGTTGACATGCTCGAGGACCCTCTCCCTCACCTCGGCGAGTGTACTCAGGTGTACGTAGAAACCCCGGTTCGCGCACGCCATCCACTTCACCTCTCTTACATCCGCCACCTAAATTTTAGCTCCGCACATATTATTTGGTCCATGTAGATTCCACTATTTTACTGTGTAATTTGGTATGCGATGTGTATTGATACTGAGTTGCAGTGTAACTCTGGTGCCTTGTTTCGGCCTTTAAGCGGCCCCAATAATTTTTTTTACATTTCTACAAATAATATGTGTTAATTTACTAAGACAAAATGTTGCCGACTGTTTTTGTTGCTTGCATTTGAGCAGTGTAAGCATGTATGTAGTAGCTTAGAAAAAAAAATATGTAATACTATCCTTTACAAAACTGAGCGTGCATATAAAATTACTAATTTCTACAACATCTTACAAAGTATACATTAAATAAAACAATAGCTGGACCATTTCATGGAACTTTTAGCGTTTCTAGAAGATTAGTAGAATACTATTTTTAAAAGACATCACATCTACTTATAAAAAAACACACCAGAACTATCAACTATAAGCATGAAGCGTGAAAATGGAAATAGGATCTATGACAGTAGAAGTAGCAAGAATGAAGAAGTTGATTTACAGATAGAGAAAAAGAAAGAGTACCACATTCAAGGTGTACTGGTTAAGGTACGAAAGGAAGGCATTATGCAGGTCGCACAATGACTACGACACACAGTAATACCTGCAGTGGTACTACCTTTACCTCTCGCCCTATCAGGTACGTAAACACCCTCACTGGGGTGTCGTATTTCCAGTTGTACTTCTCGAACAATTCCTTGTAGTTATAGGGGACGCCATCAGTAACCAGCATTATAGCCTGCAAGCATACAATCATTGTATTCACCTGATTCTGAAGCAAAATATAATTATTAAGCACAATGCCGTTTACCTGATTACAGTTAGCGCCGCCGCTGTTGTTTCTATAAATTTCAAGAAGTTCAAAAGCTCGTGTCAAAGCCGCCGAAAAGTTAGCGATCTCCATCGTTTCAAAATTATCTAAAGCCAATTTTATTTCCCTCAAATTTCCCAACGTCGCCTGGAACATGAAAAGATACAATTTATATATACGTTCAAGCAACACTATATTTTATTTATTTTTATTTAATTGGTTCACAAAACTGGACTTAACACTGACGAATAACTAATTATAAATATGTCTAAACAAATGGTATTTATGTGCAAAGTCCTTCTTGAAGTGAACACTTCATGCGTTAAAAATTAAATTATTTACACTTCTTAACTAAATATACAAATGATGTAATAAAAAAA